>VUQK01013921.1:53580-66579 GCA_015106715.1 Bujurquina vittata
GGGCAGGGGGGGGGGGGGGGGGGGACCCTACTGTTACTGCATACAAACATTGACTGTTCCCACATGCTTGCGGCATAATATGTAGAAGTCAAGCTTGGTTTTGTTCCGGAGTGCTCAAGAGCCACCAGCTGAGCTCTCACACTGAAACGTATCTGCGCGCTACAGTAAACAAGCAGACTAATCATCGGCCGTCAAACAACAATTTGTGTATTCTCTAAACCAGGGATGGCTTTCTCCCAAGAAACAATCTCCTCTGAGGAAAATGAATGTTGGGATGCATCCTGCTCTCAAGCAGAAACTATTTAACGTAGCTCTTTTTGCCTCATGTGACGGGGAAGTTTGGCTGTGTGGAGCAGTTACAGGCACCTTGGGTATTTGATCTGTTGTCATGATACACATAAAATGCAAAGCTCAACTGTCTATGGTGCATCAACTGGATTATGGACATTTACGGAAATGCATCCTAACTGCACATAAATCTGGGACAGCCGGCACAATAACTCATGCTAATTGAATCTCGTTTTGTAATACATTACTGAGGCTTGGATGAAGTGATTACTAACCACTAAGAGCAGCCTTTCCACTTGTGCAGTCATAATAATGTTTCAACAACAAAATAAGCTGTTGCTCTGTGGAACTCTCAGACTCTCTTGCCACACACCTCTCCAACTGCTAATTGCCTCCAGCATGGGACTTGGACTGAGAACGCCGGCCAAAACCAGCGGCTGACCTCACATTGTGGCCCAGTCATCTGATTTGCGTTAGCTGGCTGCCCTCTGTCACACAGGCCAGCTTTGTGCGATGGCACCACATTTAGGATGCAGAAAACACTCAAAGCACTGCCACAAACAAACAAAAAACATCTTTTCATAATCATCTCTGGTGATAAATATGATAAATGCACCGCTTTGAATGAAAACCAATTGGGAGTTAAAACCAATTACATAATGACCGAGATGCCTGAATGTGCGCAGTGTGAGTGTGTGTGTGTGTGTGTGTGTGTGTGTGTGTGTGTGTCTGCGCGCTCATAAGCAACCTCTTATGCATTGTCACTGCTACAGGAAGGGAAAGAAGTAAGAGAACAGCACAGCTGGAGCACTGAGAGGCAGAAGAGCGTAAACAGTCTTTAATGAAGCATCTCCATCTACAGACAGAGTCCACTTTCCTATTCATGGCCACACGTTCACATACAGCAAATCTCACAGCTCACAGACCAACATACAAAGGAGGGCGAGTGACGTGTAAAAAGCAGGATAACACTCACCCGGCATTGTTAGAATCTCACAGAACAATCGAAGGCAGGCAGAGAGAGAGAAACCGAGGTTGGGTCAGAATAAGAGAGGAAAGAAAGAGAGGAGGGAGAGAGAGAGACAGAGAGAGAGAGAGAGAGAGAGAGATGGATGAGGGTAAAGGCGATTTCAAAGCTCCATGTTTCCCCCCTGCTGCCGATGCAGACTGTCGCTCGCCTCTCCTCTTCCTTACTTGTGGTTTTCTTCCTCCTTCTCTCCCTGACTACATCTCGCTTTCTTCCTGCTGCTGCTTTAAGGCAAGGGGTGGGGAATAAGCGCTACAATGGTCTCCCTCTCTTGCTGCTCCCTCTCCTCCTTTCTTTCTCCCACCCTCTCTTTCCTCACCCTGCACAGAGCATGCCCTACTTCCTGTGTTGTCTCTGAAATGGGACACACTCCCTTTTCTGTTTATTTCTTTTACTCCTCATGAATGGATTTAGAAAAGGTATCGTGACACTTGACTCAGATTTTTTCTAATGATGAAGATTTGTCCCCCTTTTCTCTTCTGCTGTCCCTCCCCCTCTTGGTAACTCCTGCTTAACCCTCTCTTTCACTGTCAGTGATTGACTGCACCTCCCATCTCTGTCTCCTTGCACAGGGAGGAGCCTGCATGTGGTTTGTGGAGTGTGTGTGTGTGTGTGTGTGTGTGTGGTGTGTGTGTGTGTGTGTGTGCGTGCGCGTGTGTGTATCACAAGTGTGTGTGTAGTGCAGCCTAGCTTTGTCCTGCCCCCTGTGTGGCTCCAGGGGGAGTGTCTATGTGTGCTCTTTGTCCTGTCAACTCTGGCGCGAGGTGCGCTGCTCTCTCTGTTAGCCACTGCTGCTGCTGTTGCCCCCGGTGTCGCTGGGAATGAGAGGAGTGAGAATTGTGTGTGGCGCCAACAAGCCCAGAGTGCCTAGAGTGAACTCAGATCAGGTGTAAGACCAGGACTCGTACTGGAACTCAGACAGAAAAAAAACACTGTACATATGTGGCTGAACCTCAGCTTTGGCAAAGTGACTTGACTGATGGGGCCAGCCAAAGGGTTGGTAGTAGTGAGACAGGAAAGTGGGCAGGAGGGTTTTGCCATGCTCAATTTAAGCCTGGAATGGTAGACTGGAAGAGGCAAGGGGGGGGTGGTGGGGTTATGCTATTTCGAGAGATTACACATTGGCAGGGCTGGCACAACGGAATAAAGGGCTGGGCGGGAGCACTGATAAGGAAGGGCAGCTGTGGAGAGTTTGTTCAGAAGCTATACGACCACTAATCTGCACTCCCTGCACGTCTGCAATGATGTCATCAAATATGACATCACCCTTACCCCTTATACTCCCAGACACATGAGACATACAAACACACACACAAAAGTGCATTTATAAACCAAATTACTGCACAATAGGGTGTGAAGTAAGGTACGAATACTGAGGTCCAGCTCCACGCCCTTTCTAAACAAAAGAACTCGAGTGGCTTTAAAATGACCAAGCATCTCACTAGCCCGCTGCTGGACACCTCTTTCAAAACATGAGCTAACAAGAGCTATCCATTTACAAGTGAAAACACCACAAGCGAAACTCCAATTTAGTCTAAATCTGTGAGGTTTGGACTGAGTAACCACCAAGATTTTGTCTACTGCACTGAACACGCGCGTGCACGTCAAATATCTAATGAGCACGCTTAGAAAAATACAGTAGATAAACAAAAACCAATGACAACAGGTTCTTCACCAAACTTAAGTGTTGTAATTAAACTTAACAGTTCTAATTTAATCTCAGAGTAGGCAGCTGTGGTGTGTGGATTAATTACTCATTTTTACAGTGAGAGCAATCTCAGGTCCAATCTAGTGCGGGTGGGGGGGGGGTATGCACCAAAGTAAACATGTTTCATGTACGGAATACATTCTCAAAGCAGACAAACAGTACGCACTCCCACTTCCTTCAAAATGAAGGTAATCGGTCCTAATTATTATTCATCATATTCCTGCTGATTTCAGCTACCTAAAAATTTTCATACAGCAGAGTACTCCTGATTCCATGATAGCGTGGGCGCGTTTGAAGATCAATCTTTTATTTTTTTTCTTAACTGATCTTAATGAGGCTTTTATTAGGAAGGCTTCTACGTTCATAATGTCCTCTTAGCAATGCCTCTGGGCTCCTGTCCATTCGTATATTTTACTGCCTCGCTCTATTATCCTATCAGCTGAAAATCTACACGGCAACTCCTTTCTGGTTCACTTAATCCAATTAAGTAAGCCTAAAGCTACCACTCCTCTCTCTTCCCACACACAAACCAATCACTACCCCTTTTATCAGACCAATTAGCTGCACCTGTAGCATGCTGATTTAAGCTCCCGCAGCTGATGCCACCGTTTAACCACCACCGTCTCCTCAAGACTTCATTTAGAAATAATCCAAATCATCAAATCAGCATTCCCCCCCTCCCTCCTAGATGCACGTTACAGTCTCTGGATTACCGTCCCATAATCACAATGCACATGCAAACCAGGGGAAGAGAAAATATAGCTGCTCTATGACAGCTTTGATGAGCAAATCTTTTTAAAAGATAGCAGCTGAGCCCAAAATGCATGAATCAAAATTAACTGTTGGGTGACTAATATATAATCTGCTGTCCCCAAACCAGATACAAACAATGTAGCCTTGGAATTTTTTTGTCCTCCTCTTGAGGATGAGGATAAAAAAAATCAGGAAAATTACCTCTACGTTGCACCACAGAACAACAGATCTGCAAACAAAGGCTTGCTCAATATTCTGTGAACGTAACATTTGAAAAATATACTGCTTTTTTTTTTTAAATACAAATAACAAGACTGCAGCCTGAGCGCAGGCAGCTACTTGAGAGGGTTTACGAATGGACAATGAGAAGCCGACAGCCTGACCCAGAGACAATCCAGCTTACATTGAGAGCGCTCCGAAAACAGCCCTTTTTGAAGGCGTCTCAGGGTCTCTCTTTCTTTCGCTTCAGTGTTTACAATTCATTATGTTAATATCATGCATTTCAGTGCATCAGTGTGGACCACACTGCTAAATCAGTCTAGCAGTTTGCAACTAAATCTAGTCAGCTAGACAAAAAAAACCCTCCACATATGGCGGTGACAGGTGAGCATTCTGTGCACTGAAATGCATGTCAACGTCAGTGGAAGCTCGTCCACACTCAGCTATGAGCAGGAAGAGGTGCAAACAGGCTGATAGGACACTTGGTAGTTAAATTTTTGTTTCTAACTAGGTCATACTGCACCATCAGAACTGAGCTGTTTTTACACCACATATGCCAATCTCTCTCTCTCTCTCTCTCTTTCAGTGTTTAATTCTGTTTGAGCTATGAGTTACATATTGCAGCAATAGCATTTATCAACTGATTATAAAATGTATCCATTATCAGAGAATAATAGAAACATGTTTAATTAAGTTGAGAGAAAAAAATAAATAACTTCAGTGATACAACATCAGGATGAAGTACAGACACTGCAACCCTGACTGTGTTTCCCTTCTGTCAGTGGACCTCACCGGCCGAGCTTTAATATAGACACACCCATAAATAAGGACAGTCTGACCTTGATGAGGCAGCGTCTGGAGGAGGCTTGGTGATTGGTGAATAACAAAGCACACCAGGAGCCCATCAAGCTTCATCAATGCAGAATCAAATTTTGAAGTGCTTCATCACACCAAGGTTTTTGAACACCTTTTATAACACTTAATTTATTAAAAAAATAATTCAAATAGCACTTAGGTACAAATTTACAGAGACAAAACATAAAAATGTTGACCCTCGTCAAAGAGGTTGATGGATGAAAGGATAACGCACTGCTTAAAACATGGTTTGAATGACTCAAAGGTTATTCTAATGTAACGCCGTCTGCCAGCTAGTGATTCTTTTATCTATGGGAGACATTTTATTTTTTTTCTTTGAATAGACATAACAGTTCTTCAGAGTTTTTAAAAGGTTGGGCTTTTTTATACTGAAAGAGTGCTATGCATCACTCTAATTTTAAATCAACACACACCATTAAAATCAGTGACAGGTAAAACGAATAACATGAATAAACTTGATACAACCCCCATGCTCTGCTGGCAATCCTCAGGCTGACATCTATCACGCACCTAAATATTTCTGCAGACCAAGCACTGCATCCCGCCATGGCAACAGCGCTTCCCCACAGAAGGGTAACGCATCCTGCCAAATCACGCAAGCTGCTCAGGAATGGCACAAATGATGTGACAAAGAGAACAAGATGCTGACTTGGCCTCCAGACCCCCAACTCATAACTCAAAGGTACCGCAAGACACCCCTGACGAATAAGAGTTGTTTGGGTATAGCTTGAAGGGGAGTAACACAATAGTAGGCAGATGGTTTCAATTATGTGGCAGATTAGTGAAGCTGATGAGGATATAATATGCATCGGTCCACGCAAGAACCAGAATAACCACTGGATGGAAAACCAGCTTTGAATTGTATATGAATGAAACAATTCATTTCACTGCACCTTTTGAAAATATCTCAAAACCTCTGCCCAGCTAGCACTTAGACACAGAAAGTGACGCTCGCATGAGGCTACATAGCTTCTAATATTTATATCAGTTCCTGACGCATAACTAAAAAAGCCTGTGACCAGCTCAGACTAAAGAGAGGAAGGTATTAATGAGTAAATGAGTGCTTGCATGTGCACTGAGCAGTCTTTTAAGGGGATGTGCAAGGCGCTGCTTTGATGGGGCCCTCGGTATTCCTGTCACGCCCAAGGCACTATCCATTACAGCTCATTACCCGGGGAGAGAATAAAAGAAAGTAGAGACCCTTGGCCATGCTTGCCTGAGCTCACAGAAGACGCAGCAGGGTTAAACATCAACCAAGCCACGAAATCCCACCAGCTGGGCAGGTGTCAACAACACAAGGATTGTAAACACCGCTATAATTGTTCTGGGGATGATTCTTTGACAAACTGTGCACATAGTAAAGTTAACCAAGTAGCACTAAAAAAGTTCAGTTTTCAAACTCTGTTGCAGAATAGAAAATAAAAAAGGATAAATCCTGTAAATCCCGTGGTTTGATTATCTGCATTTCTGCATTTGACAACGCTAAAAATGTGGTCCTCATTGAAGTTGCCCGTGTAGACACAAACAATCTGACTCGTGTAATCACTCAAGCTGCAGGATGGAGAATATAAATAAACTTCTGTGATAATGACTTTTCCAGAAGCTGCTTGGATTCAGACGTTCCAATTAACAAAGCCAGATTGGAAATGTGGGTCGTAGAGGTGGCTTTTCCCATAAATAAAGACATGTAAAGTCTGGTTACTGACAAAGTCTGAGCTTCAAAGGGAAGACTGAACCATGCCTCCATCACAACGGCTTTCACAGAACCTTAGTAGAAACACAAGATGTGAGAGATGTGCAGAGCTGGAGAAGGCTCTCTGCGCTCGTGAAGCTACATTTTAATAAACTGTATGCAAATCCTGAAAATTCATGGCTGTTGCTTCCCTCCCTAACAGTATGCACTATGTTAGCAAAAATAACATTACGCTATTGTCAGAATGCTGAATAAGATTGTCGTCTACCAAGACACAAAAGCCCCAAAAGGCCAACGGTAGCACAGTTTCCACCCTGAGCTGTTGATCCTACATGTACTCTGACGTGGGGCCAGCATTTTCCGACACTTCTACATAGATTTTGACCTAAAATATGTAATTGCTTGTTAACAAAACTTACACAAAGCCTGTGTAAGTGTGTGAACTGTGCAGGTGTACGGACTACTGAAAGAGCAGTCCAGTAACCAGCAGCAGTCTCATTCAGAATATCTTAGTTAGGACTCTTTGTACCAGTGTTCTAACCTTGGATATCAATTTAAAACATGTTCTGTTAGACTCTAATTGAAACAAGAAAAAAATCCAAAAACAAACACTGTTATGCCTTCAAAGCTGAATAATCATGTCTGTCCTTGGAGCAAATCAAGGCACATGATTAATCAACCCTTCTGAATCATCTGCTTCTGTCTGAACATCAAAAACAGCATCGCATCACTCTAAAATTATTAAAATCTCTGTTATATGCTCCAACAGGAAAATAAAAAAGTACAATGAAGTCTTACAATCATCATCAACACAGAGGGCTTACAGTTTCAGATTCTACTGATAGGTTCATTCAGTCTGTATGGGATAGACCAGGCATCCCCAAATGGCGGACCGGATCCGGACTGAAATGATGTCCCATGTGGACCCGAACCCAATACCAAAACAGAAATGACCACTTAAAATCTTGTTGAGCACTTTCTGTTTTACTTTTACAGTCCTTACGGTAATGGTGAAGCATCCAAGGAAACCCGCAGACCAATCGCATGCCAGTTTGGTTATACCACATGATGACACCAAGCTAGTTCCAGCCGGTCGTTAAACGTTTTAACAAAGCGAGGAAGGATGAGCGTTTGAGAGAGGTTACCGAGGTAAAGACAAAAATAGAAACATAGTGACACACAGCAAGAGATCCAGCCAGGCGAGACAGAGGAAAGGATGAACTGATAGCTGAGACTGGCTCTTACTCCATTCAAGCCCAGGCTTAAAATTCTGGGGACAAGCAAGAGCTCACTTCTGTCACTGAGCACAAAAGAAGTAAGTGATTGCCTAAAAATGCTGAGTTATTAAATGAGTTCAGATTTAAATTCTTTAAATAATTTGAGATGGTTGAGTCCAGATGTGAAACATAAAAATGCAAATCAAACTTTTCAACAATTTCTTTTTTTCTGCAGTTAGTCATTGTGAACACGCACAGTTGTCATGTTTTACTTAGGTTCTTATTTTGACATCATCCTAGAGAGAACATTATATATAGGAAACTGGACACATGTTCAGCTTTTTGTTTCATGACAAAAAATGTTAAAAAGTACTTGAAGAAGACAATTCATTTCATTTGATGGGTAATTCAATTCATGCAGATGATGCTGATAAAACTACTAATTTATATATATTTATTAATATATTTTAAATAGTTGGACTTGTGGACCTTGGTCTCATGAAATTTTGTCTGACTGGACCTCTTTAAATTTTAACTGAATACCCCTGGGATAGACCTTAATACATTACAGTGGTGGGTGAAGCCTGCTCTGTAACGCACAATATTACTCTGTTTCATCTGCACCAAATCACGTTGATGCATTATAAATTCAGATGGCGAAAAGGGAAGGATGCCAAAAACAGAGACGCAAACTTTCCCCGTCTAATTATACGGCTGCAATGATCATAATTAAAGCACTGCTGTTGTTTCTTCACCAGACTGGCAAAAAAGAATCTGTAACTGAGCATTTGATTGTTGTCATCACTAAGTACATTACTTTCTCTGGTCTGTGCCCAAGCCATCGTTCTTCATGTGCATACACTGTGCAAGAAATCATCAATAAACATGGAATCAATGTTTGAGATCATATATTTAGTGAGTGCAAGAATTAGATTGTTGTTTTGCAGGATAAACTACAGAAGAGAGAAGAGGATCTGTGGGTAAGTGCTGATAGATTTTGGATGCTGGAGAAGCAAAACCTGAATGTCAGCGAGTGAGTGAGATGTGAGGAGGGGATAGGAAGAGGAAAAAGGAAGAAAGGAAAGGAGCTTGAGAGGAGGTTGGATATTACAGTCAGACCACCTGGGGAATGTTTACAGAATTTAATAACTCTAAATGTCATCACTTTATTGGATTTATGGACGGATGTCTCTCTCCCATTATGCTGCACTCTCTCCATCATTCTCTCTCTCTCTCACACACACACACACCAGCAGCCCCACCTGCAACAGTTCACACTGGTACAGCTTTATGGAAAAATGACAGGGTGCTTGAATCATGTTACAGACAGCCATTCAGAGTTCAATCGTAAAGCTTCTTACAACATACATAAAACCACTGAATCACCACACACCTCGCTTAAGAGACAACAAAGAAAGTGACATTACATGAATGTCATAAAGGATTCAAGCGTCCCCGCTATCATATCCCACAAAGCAATAGTTTCAGAGCTGCGTCTGACATTACAGACCCTACAGATTCCTAAAATATGTAGCAAGGCCTTTATTGAGTTGAATAGAAGATTGTGATGAAACACAAGTCATATGTGAACTCAGACAATACCATGTTCTCCTTTGGACGGATGAGGCCAAAGTGGAGATGTTCGGTCATAATGCACAGCACCATGTTTGGCAAAAGCCAAACACAGCATATCAGCACAAACACCTCACACCAACTGTCCACAGTGGTGGAGGGGTCATTGAGTCAGCCATGACCTCCTCTCTATAGGAACACATTCTAGAGTCAAATGTGTGGCCATCTGTCTGACAGCTAAAGCTTCCCTGAAATTGGGTCATACCTAAGGACATTGATCCCAAACACAGCAGCAAATCTGCAACAGCATGGCTGGAAAAGAAAAGAATCAAAGTGTAACATTGGCCCAGTGGAAGTCCAGACCTCAACCCACAAACCTTAATGAACTCCAGCAACGTTGTAAAGAAGAGTGGGCCAAAGTTCCTCCACAACAATGTGAGAGACCGATAAAGCCATACAGAAAATGATTATTTCAAGTTACTGCTGCTAAAGGTGGTTGTACTAATGCTCCTGATTCAGTACTTAGTACTTCACAAGACAAGGCTCATTAGTCCACATTACTGTATATTAAGTGCCTGTGAGTCAAGGCCGCTAACCATATCTGTTATTGTAGTGCTACTTTACCAGCCTTCATTTACAACATTTTATTATATACATCTGCTGTCTATAACGCCCTTTTTTGTTCAGGACTTGCCCCTTTCTGCTATGGTATCGTGTGAACTGTAAACATAACTAGAGCATATGGAGAGATGAGAGACATGGCACCGAAACAGGAAGAGGAATGTGGATGTTATAAATCAGTTCAGCTGCTCTATTTATGTGCTAATATTCAGAGCTGAAGTCTGCGAGTGACGGGGAAAAAAAAGGCTGCTGCGTTATAAAAACCCATGAGTCACTGGTGCCACCATGCTAAAAACTGCAGTTACCCAAACACAAATACAGACATATACATGCACACAGATATGCATAAAATTACAGGCACAGAATCACAAACACATAATCAAAATCACTGTATTTCAAATCAACTCCTTCTGTGGCCACAAATCCACAAAGGCAACTGTTCCTGTACTCGATAAGAGGCTAGACAGACCGGAAGAAGGGGGTTAGTACTCTCGACAGCACTGATGCCATTAATGATGTGGGTGCACTCAAGGTAGCTGGAAGAATCATTATAGTACCTGAAAGAGGACGTGTGTATGAGTGAAATAATACAACTATATAAAAGGGTGTGACTGGATTTCATGAGTCCAGTTGACACACACACACAGACACACACACCCCTGTTTGAGTAATTAATGAGTCATGCAATGTATAAATGATCCTGAAATACAATGGCCAGAGAAATCTAACATGATGCAATGAGGAGAAAAGCAGCAGATAGAGAGGGGGGAGTTAGGGGGGCATGAGGCGACATGACACTGTGTTCAACCTTAAGGTTAACAGTAGTTTTAAAAGCCCCCCCCCCAAAAAAACAGCTTTTCTGTGGGCTTATTAAATAATTACTTATTCTCAAAGAAGCATATACTGTATTGTATAATGTATAAGTTTTAAATGGAACAAATATATAACTACATTAACTTCTTAATCCAAATGAGACCTTCTGCTGTTGCCCACACACTGCAACCAGTTTGATATTCATCAGCATGTCCAAGCAAGATCAGATGGTGGAGCAGCCGCTACAGCAGTAAGGGTCAGATAATCTCTGATACAAGAAAAGCGTCCGGGTCGTTCAGAGCAGCGGAGAACAACAAGAGCCATACAAGGGTGCAATAAGGTCAGTGCAATAAATTGCATCATTTGCAGCTATATAGATAACAGCCTGAATTGCAGACCTACCAAAAATGGGTGCAGATTGAGAAATGAGTATAATATTTTTTGGCAGATGTATCTGCTGATAAGGGTGCACTCAAGTCCAAAACTAGTGTTGCACTTTCCGCAGCTCGGGTCGGAGTGACATAAATTTCGTCAAGAGTGTGTCCGCAATACTCTGTGCACACACTCATGTACTCTCTGCGATCCTAAAAGGGTAAAACCAAAATGAACAAGAGAGGAGGTGCATAATTTGTTTTTAAGAGATGATAAAGACAACTGAATATTTATGAAAATCATACTGGGAATTTTTTTGTACTGTGTCCTTCTGGAAGAAAATTCCACAAATTACTGGAATATATATTTGCAAATGTTTATTTGCTAGTAATGCAAAGCTGTTGTACTCTTCTTGCCCACAACAATAATAGAACTGCAAAGGCACTTTTTCCCCGCCCACAAACAACTGGAATTGCTTCCTCATTTTCAATACAAAGGTCAGCATGGCGGTGCGGTCTTTAGCATTTCCATCACAGGAAGAAGGTTCCTGGGTAGAACCTCGGGGCCTTTCTGCATGCACGTTCTCGCTCTTCCTGCTTGGGTTTTCCTCACAGTCCAAAGAAATACATAACAGGCTGGAAACTGCATGGATTTTCAAGACTATGTTTATCTGAAGACTAGGTTTTTCCATTCCTTTCCCTCAACTGATAGCAATGTGTGCACATCCTATTACCGTAGCCAGACGACACACTGCACCTGACAACCGAAAGACCCTTGAAAAACAACCAAATTATATGCTAGAGATAATCTGGTATGAACACTTGTAAGCCTAATGAAATACAAATGAACAAATATTCTTTAGGCAACGCAGATAGCATTAAAAAAAATTGTCTGTGTACACAGTGTCAGTGTGAGTGCACACACATTGCTGTGCTTGTGTTTTGCTGAAGATAGGAGTGCTCAGTGAGTGTCCACCCTCTGATTAACACAGATGAATATTTCATTTTAGAAGTCCAGCTGCTCCTCATCTGCAGGTCTCTCTCCTGAGTCTGCCTCAGGCTACAATCCCTAACAATGTCATCACAGCTAACAACCCACACAGTGAAAATGTATGCGTGTGTTCACATGATTCCGTGTCTGCTTCTCTCTGCAAATAGTAATAATTCATGGCCTGAGAAATGTAATAGAAGATTATAAAATAATTACTTATACAGTGGTCAGAGAGCTTACTTGATTCTGATTGGCTGTAGGGAGACCATGGCAACAGGGACAAAGTCAAAGCCTTCCATTTACATTTTATTGCAACACTAACAAGCTGATGTGTAATAAGTCTAATAAAGCAGATGCAAGTCTTTTAACCTATTTGGTGAATATCAAAAATCTTGCAGTTTACAAAAAAAAAGAAAAAAAAAAAGACATTGAAAAGAAAAAGGAACACTGAGAAAAGGATAATAATGGAAGCCAACAATGGCAATTTGAAAGCTACGTTGCCAGTGAGATGAATGAGACACAACGGGAGTTTTATGCCACTGTCTGCTCCATCAAGGCTAGGGAAGACTAAAGCGTTGACAGTCTGAGACGTTGGGGGGCTATTACTTGTTATTTAGCTGAATTCAGTGGCATTACGTAAACCAAATTCAAAACGGGAAATGTGGTGTTCAAAGCCATCCTTAAACAACACAGAAAAACCAGACACCAGGCTCCACTAGCCCAGCATCTTTAATTCAGAACTTGATTAGTCGATTACTCATTAGTAATTGCGCTGCCCTCTCAATACACTCCTTGGCCTGGTCAGAAAAGTCTAGCTTGACATCCAACTATATTTGGCTCAGTATGGTAG
>VUQK01013921.1:72757-84012 GCA_015106715.1 Bujurquina vittata
ATTTTGTTTTTTTTTATTTCTTTTTTTTTTTTTTTTATAAGAGGCTTTACTGCAGGGATGATTATTAAAACTAAGAAAAACAAAAAAAAGGACTCTTAATAAAGACCAATGTACAGCATCTTCAGGAAGATGAGGAAAATTTGAAGTACGCCCATATATAGGGAATTAAAATACTAAACCATTTAGTGGTCAAACTGATCAGCGTTTTCCTAAAATTAAACACAGCAGCTGTTTAATAGGCTGAATATGCACCAAGTGCCTCCTGGAAACAATATAGTGAAACAACTCATACCTAGAGTGGTTTATCATCTTCTTCTTCTTCTACAAGCTACAGGCTAAAAAGACCTCCCTGCTTCCCATTCCTGCCATTAACACACCTGTATAATTACCGCCTACAGTGTGAACAGGTCGCCCCAGGCAACAGTGGAATAGGGATAATTACAGTGACTTCTAGACAGCTTGCCAGCTGATCACAGAGGAGCCCCAGCATCCTGATGAACAACACCTGTCATCAGGAGGCGCTCTGGCCTGGGAACAAAGGGTTGCTAATGACAACATATTTAAGCTCACGCCAGTCATAAGAGTGTTTATGTATCATTAGCGGGTGCATATGTGGCGTGTGGTAGCCAACGATGTTTTGGATCTTGGATATTTATCCATATTTCTCAAGGTTGAAGTTAGACACTTAAGTATGATGACAACAGTACTACTGTACTGTCAGTGGAATGCTGAAGAAATAGAAATGTGTACTTAAAACCACACACACACACACACACTTCTTTCTGACTGTGCTGTTGGTGCACACTTACCATCCCACAATGCAATGCTCAAAGGAAACAGAGGTGCTACTCTCAGCTGCATGTGAATTTCTAGATGGTAGTGAGACAGCTGGAGGAAGACGTTGGGGAAAAGGACCAAAAACTAAATATAAAAGTACACAGAATCGATTTAACGCCTCCCGAACCCGACAGCCTACAAAAATAATAGTAAAATTCCTTCTGTGACTCTGGAGGTACAGTACTGTGCAAAAGTCTTGAGTTGCCCCTCATTTCTTTGCATCGTAAGCGCTGAGACTTTCTGAATGTCTTCCAAAATTTTTCTTTGGACATTGGTTGCTTTTTCACTCCTTTTCAATCCAGCCCTTTTACCCGACAACACAGGCTGACAGGCATAAAATAGTATTGTTGCATCAGCAAGGTGATTCCCAAGGAGCTTATAAGGATGTCCTTTTAAAAAAAAACAAAAACAAAAACAAAACAAAGGAAACTGGACAAGTGGAGAACAAAAGAAGAGGGTGAAGTATGCCAAGTTACACAAGAGCTGGGCTGAAAATCAGTGGCAGTTGGTACAAATTTCCAATTACTCCTCAGGATTATTCAAGTGGTTATAAGGTCTCTAGTGGTATGGCTAATGTGAACAGATATGCCGCTGCTTGAAGAATCCTGAAGGCTGTGGGATATTACTCATTTACATGCCAACATGAAACAGCTCACACTGCGGGTGGTTATGAGATTTTTTTTTAATTAAAACCAGAATTTGGACTCAAACAATTACGAAAAACCGTTACGTATTTATTCTAATTGTAATGTAATGGCATTTGCATTGGTTGGGTGTATACTCAATAATAACAATCAGACTTTTCGGTATTGTGTGCAAGTCTTATTTTAGCTAGATCTGACAACAGGTGCAAGCCCAGAGAAAAGCAGGCAGCAAATGGCTTACGATTGCTACCTGCCACCAGTGAACTCTGTTCGGGGGCCATTAGCTAAACGAACGGGGGCTGAGTCACTGCTGTTAGCGAGAGAGACACCTGATGCTCTTGACAAGGCCCCTTTTCTAAATCTAATTCGCTCTCAGTCCCTCTCTTGTATATTATTAGTCGTATAAATACATAATTCATTCAATATGTGTATGTGAGTGCATGAGCATGTGGTTTTGTGTGGGCATGTGGTTAAATTAGCATAGATGCCCACAGACAACAATGACAAATGCGAGTCAGACTCTTCGCAGCAGGATTGCACTTAGCGTCAGGGTTACCAACGTGACCAGAAGTCATTAAAGAAAGGTAAAAGATGTTGACCTTCTGCTGGAAAAGACAGCAGTGCAGCGCACACCTTTCTGCATTTCCACACATCGCCATTCACAAATCCCTCTTGAAGTCATAGTACTTCCATGCTTCTTCTTTCTAAGCCCTGGAGCATGTGTGGTGCCCGCTTCTGTTGGTATATTCACAGCTAACAAATTAAAATGCTTCCCTTTTTTCCCCCCACATTTGCAGAAATAAGTCAGTGAAAAGAAACACGTCCCTGTAGGCGAGGTGGATTGATTAGTGGCTGCTCATTTTGTTTTTACTCCTTCCCTTCCCCTGATAGATGGCCTCGGAAGAGTGGAGCAGAAAGAAAATTAGAATCAAGAAGAAAAGAGCGACACACACACAAAGCTATAATTTCTCTATTTCACCCTCTTTGGTGCATGCAGAGAGTGACGTGACATTAAAAGGAAAAAAAAGACACCAATCCATATTTCAGTTAACCTGTCAAAGCCCTCACGGAGCAATTGGAAAGGGTACAAGTCAGCAGAAGAGAGCAACCTATTCTCCTCTCACACTAGTCCTCTCAAGAATGACTGATGCCTATATTAACATTAGCTTAAACCCCATGGGACGACCAGACTGACTGGAATCTGCTCCAAAAAAATTTTTTAGCACTGAATTTGCCTTCAGCACCTGATAGATGCAGAAATAGAGGTGGGACCAGTCAAAAAAAAAAGAAATTGAGAAAATGACAGTGAGTGCCTGCAGAAAAGGATGAGCTATAGGAGCAGGATAAATGGGAAAAGTGGAGCGCGATGTGGAGGTGGCAGAGCATGAGTTGATAGAAGAAGCAATAGAATGAAACTAAATGAGGGAGAAAGTCAGGAGAAAAGAATAGCAAAACGAATGACAAGGTCGCTGGCGGTTCAAGGCTAAAGCAGAGGAGCCAACATTAAAACTATAGATGCCCAAATAAGTTTGCCCCCTCCCACCTGTGGTTAATACTCCTGGTGTCTGTGCAAATGTTACCAAACTTCGTGACACCAATCATCATGCTGTAAGCAGAAATGGCCGACATCACTGTAGGAAGCTTGACCTCGTCCCATCGTATCTTGCTGTATGTTCTCAAAAAAAAACAAAAACGGACACCTAAATGAGATGCTTCACGGCATCGTTCTGCTGTGCACAAAAGAAACTCACTAATGAGAATACAATGCTCGAGTCATGTCTAATTCAGCAATGCTGCGGCGGGTCTTCATCAGCGTTGCATGTGTTTCTCTGAGGTCAGGCCCTTTGCGTTTCACTTTGCAAACTCCTATTTACACACAGAAACTAGACGCAGCCCAAAGGGAGACATTATGGTGCCGCATGTTAGTGTGAATTCCAGCAAGTGCCCTAATCAGTTCATATTGTTATGGTTGACAGCTAAAGAGAAGGAGGGGATCGAATATTCTGATCAACGCTCATCCTTAATAGGGAGGAGCGCTTCTGTCCTCCTTTATTGCACTAGACCCCTGAAATCTGTCTGTCAAAAGAATCCATCTATAATTAATACGATACTTGTTTACAGTGCAGCTCTGTGCATGCCTGTTTGTGTGTGAGTGCATAACAGACCTGCATTCTTGATTGTAATCTCAGCCTGTCCAAGTTCATTAAATCAGCACTAAGAGTTGAGCTCATTGTATAATTGGGCTTTTTTCTTCTTGAAATTAAAGTAAATGCTTGCAACGAGTTAATGCTATTCCCTTGGCTTGGCAATTCCGGGCTCCCTTAATGGGGGCTGATAGAATCAGTGCCTGGACAATCAGCAGGGTGTTCCCTGCTTTCACATCAACCTCTCTTGTCCTGCTCTAGAACAACCTGATGAAAACAAGTGACCTACCTGTCCAATTAGACCCCCTGCTATTATCTAAGAGGAGCTAGAAGGGAGGGAGAATGGAGTTAGGGAGCGATAGGATAAAGAGCTAAGTCAAATCAATCCAGCCAGCAAGTGCAATCAGCAGGACGTGGACATGAGAGACTTAGACAAGATTTGTTTGTCTGCTCTTTAAACAAGCCCTGGATATTAGAAAGTACCAAGTTGTAACTTTTACATTTAAAGTTTGAAAAATTTCCACTATTTTTGAATTGGCTTTGAAGGATTAGGCTCAGAAGAGATTTTATTCTCGCCTGCTGGTGAGAAGTTGTTTTAAAGGAGTCGTGCTTTTGCACACGAGCAAATGCGCATGTGCACGTGGGCACGGATTCCGTGGTGCGCGTTCAGATCCCGAATCCAGTCGCTGCAAAGTACATGACAAAAATCTATTTTGACAGATTTAGCTCAAGGCCTAGGAGGACTACTTTAGATGTCACCACAACTCTTTTCACTAGAAGAAAAGTGTGGGGCGGTTTGTTATTGCTAAAAAGTCGAAGATGCGGGAGGGAAGGAGAAGAAAACTACTGCCTGTCTTCCAGTTTGCATTCCAATATTTGTGCGTGCACCCTGTCTGTCCCTTATCCATCTATTCACCCGCGTGTGATTAAGGCTCAATTTAAAGGGCTCTATTAGCACAAAACTATCAATAAATAACATTGTCAGAATTTACAACAATATCATCAATGTTCATATACTATTTTTATTAATATATTGGTCATTCAATAAAGTCATTGTATACATATTGGGCATTGAGACATGCTCCATCTCTTTCTCCAAAGAACATTTTAATTTTGCCATTAAGCACTTTGAAACAGAGTTTAATTTGAAAGCACTTTTCAATTATGTGTGTTTCTGCAGTCATTAGTCAGTAGGACACAGACATCTTTGCTGTGATACCGACAGAGGCCAGACGGGGGCAGTATTGGGGAAAAAGTGCAGGAGAGGGTTAAATATCCCCCCAAGGAAGCTCGCTTTCTTTATACAAAAACTCACTGCTGCTTGTCAATAAAAAGTCAGAAACAAGTTAAGTGGTCATGTGACCAGTGGTGCAGTGGCCAAAGGAGCTGCTCAGGTGGCACTCAGTGTCCAGCCCATCTTACCTGACCATTTCTGTCTCCACTGAGCTCTTACCTCATTTCATTCTTATATTTCTGTCTGCAGGCTTTCAGTGCTCCTTTTTCATTTTTATATTTTGGGAAATTGGGTTGCATTTTAACATTTGCAATGGTAATCAAAAGGCCAGAGAAAGAACACATGCACAAACATCTGTGCTAATACCGTTGCTATCTTTTTATAAGGACAGATGACAGTTTTTTGCCATCTCTAGGTTGAATCAAAAAATTAGGGAGTCCGCACACCCTTAGGCTCCTTAAAAAGTTTTTTAATCAACACAGTGACGTTTCGGGCCACAGCGCCCTTCTTCAGACTTCTCTAGGTTGGCAAATTGTAATCATCTTAAAAAGTAACTCCTTAAATAGGTGTTACAGATAATAACCGACTTTATTGTTACTCTGCGGGTGGTCCAGCACTAGTGGGCCTAATGTTTATTGTTTACTGTGGGCTTTTATTAGATCACTGGAGTCATTTGAGTGCTGAATATTGCTGATAGTGAAGAAATGCATAATTTCTGGTTTCAGGAATGATGTAAGAATGAGTAGCTCCTAACTAAGTCCACTGGAGCACCGGCTAAAACACTGCAAAGGCTGACAGTTTGTACAAAGTTAGAAGATTGTTTATAAGAGACTAATTACTGAGCTCTGCTGGCCTAACTTCGACTGTTTACAGTTCACCTCTGGGGCGACATCTCCCCACTCATTATTTATTAATGGAAATATGCGCTGCTAATTGCTAATTATCTTTAAATTGATGACTCATAGAGGATACTTTCCCTTAATCAACTCTCTGTTTATCTGCTGAATTAAACATGGCAGTAAGCATAGCAGAATTATGCAACATGGCAGATAAGGCACTGCGCTGCATGTGTGTGTGTTTAACAGGAGAAAGACATCACACTGGTGAGAGAGTGAAGGACAGCGGATGGATGGTGCGCATGCACAGGTTTGTGTATGAACCATTTGAATCTTACTCTAAGAAATTCAATGAAAGACAAGAAATCTATGAGGGTTGGAGTGCTGAGTATAAAGACAAATTGTGCAAATGTATAGTCATTGTATAGACGCCAAACATTAAAGGAACTCCAGGTTGCCATTGGTCCATTTGGACATTGGATGAGCCTTCAGAAAAAGAGGAAAACCTAATGTATAAGTAACAGCCTGCTAAGGCAAAAGTAAGGGAGAGAAAATGACCAAGTCAGAGAACAAAACAAATAGAAAAGACAACAACAACAAAACAAAAAGTAACTCACAGTACTCACGGTGACTCTGAAAGGAGTGGCAGCGGTGGATGTAGGCTCCATGGAGGGTGTGCTCTTGTCTGAGGACCCTGGCATACTGCGTCGGCGTCCTGTCCTCTCTGGAGGAGACTCTGTGAACAGAGAGAGACCTTAACGTTGGCCTTGGTATTGTAAAAAGAAAAAACTTTGTCTAGTACTCTATTACACAACTGCGTCAAGACTGGAAATGAATGCAAAGTGCTAGCCCGGCTCTTTACGCGAGTGAACGAAGCAATCAGCACCTCAAAAGCCAACTAATTAACACGTGTTACACTTGTTACTTTGTGCTGGAAGGTGCATTTCAAGCTATGGACAGAGCTAAACTTCATTATTTCTAATATGCTAAGATACAGACAGTAGGTGAGGGTGGCGGTGAGCTTCTTGCCTCAGCAAGAAAACAATTCAGTGTATTTCCCAATATTTCACAAGAGTGGCGTATGATACATTTTAGGTCTAACAGAGCAAATTCTGTGCAAAAAATAATTTGTTATTGCTCTTAAAACTTACTCGAACTCTCATTTTCAACACAACTCTGAAGAATCAAGAGACCAAAAAAAAAAAAAAACTCAAAAAGAGGAAACTCCAAACTGAAATAACTTGGCCCGAGTGTCAAACTGAGCCAAGATGATGCTGCCTGTGTCAAAGGCAGACCTCTGACACAGGCAGCATGATACAAATAAAGGTTTGGAGCTTGTGGTGCCAAGTGGGCTTAAACTGGAGGGATCTGGCATCAACTGAAAACTCTACAAAGAAGAAAACAACACAAACTCAAAGCTCAATTTAGCTTCAACAACTTTAGCTAAGGTCATACTATTTTATATTTGATATAAAACAAAGACGTGCACATTCAATTTCCACTTGTTATTTTCCCATCCTTCACATGTTTACTGAACTCATGCGTTACCTCGTTTTTGATTTTCCCTTTGAATCCAGACACAAAACAGCATAAGATAGAAGATCATACTGATCTGAATAAGACTTGTGGAGTCAGAAACAATGAATGTGTGCCGAAGAAGCATATCTGGACACGTCCAAGAGGAATGTGACTGAAGTCGAGTGTGCAAGCCCTCACAGATTTCAACCAGAGAGCAGAAAATCACATGTCAGCTGGTGGGTAAACTTACATAATTCCATATTACAAATGGAAAGCTGTACCTAAGTTCATTTTACAACAAACATCTCACATTTAACCAACTGATGGACTGTAAATTAATTTTAATTAAAGTCCAGAGCCACCCTTTATTTCTTTAAATTTACTTCCCAAGGAGCCAGCCTTGGATGTCATTTTTTAAAGTGGACTTGCTTTTGCACTCCAGTCCTTGTACCTGACAGTTAGCAGTGGAATGCTGACCTGTTCATTCTGCACCAGACTGACAAGTATTTCAATGCAACCTTTGAATGGGCAACGAACATTTGAATGAACACGCAATTAGTATGCCTAAGTTGATTTTGCAGGATGTTTCTCAATATGAAAATGCATAACTTCACATAATCCATTATCGGATTTAAAAATGAGGACATGGAAGCTTTAAATTTCTACTTCGTCCGATGTCACTGAGCAGTCCTTACATTTAAATCTAACCTTTGTTCTTCCTCTCCTGCCCTGTCTGTCTTCCATCTTTCTCCACCTCTGAGTGAATTTATCTCCCACTCTTTTCTCTCCATGGAAAGACACCAGCTGCAACTTTAGCCGGTTTTGCCTCAAAAATGCATTTCAATAAATCACCACACCTATTTCCAAATTTATATTTTAGCAAAACGTAAAAAGATGAAGGTTGGCTCAAGACTTTTGCACAACACTGCAGAACATTTAAAAAGAAAGCATAAAACAAGCCCGGAGCAGGCAGTGTGTACAACTAGGCCAGAAACAGTGATATCTAAGCACATTTGGAAGTCTCTGTGGGGACATGGCTTCAATTAGGACATGTTAGAGCATTTAAATGAGCTCTAATGAATTAAATTAGCGATAAATGCGTGCGGTTCCACGTGACTTTAATATAGATTAAACATCCTCTCACACACACATCATTTTTAATAGGCACAGTGATCATTCTATTGAGATTTGAAATACGTAACATTTCCAAAATCTCAACATATTTATTGGCCACAGTAAGCAGCAGGTTACAGTTTGATGTGAATGGTCATTATGCAGCCTTTACCCACTTTAAGAGAAGTTTATAAGTGTTATTGTTGCATCAGTTTTGACTTTAGGATGGTAATATTTATGCATTTGAATATTCTGGTATGGAAACTGGTTTTGGCTAATTACGGACTTAAGTGGCCCAGGATTGCTTATGACATGCCCAAAAACCGGATCAAATGTGACACGCGCGCCTACTATGATATTTGCATTTAGAGCATCTCCCAACAGACCATCCACACACACACACACAAACCCATGAGAACACACACTTGGAGGACGTGTTTGTCAGCGCTCTTTCCCATTCGCTCATCAAGCTGAGCTGTGCTAAATTAGCTGTCTGCCATTTAACAGGCTGGTTGACTGTATTAAGCTCACACAGTAACTGATGAACGAATGGAGGAACAGCACCTACAGCTGTGTGGAGCACAGGCTCGCATCCCGAGCCACACCAAGAGGTGAACATAAACGCACGGGGTCTGGGGGAATCAGACAGAAATGCTCTGACATGGAGCAAATTCAGATCTCTATAACTGAAACCCCCGATCCACTGAGCGCTGATCCATTGCTCTGCGAAGGCGAGGCAAACTAGCTTAGGGTTAATGCCACGGAGACGTGCGGGGCTTAGAAATGTGCAGTCAGAGATAAGATATCAGAATTAGACTCATCTAAAACCACTATATCTGTATAAAGCAGGGCGCAAGACTCAAGAGGCCTGTCTGTCAAGTGTCAAGCTGAGTCCATATCAGGAGACAAGAGAGCCCGTGTCTAGATAGACGTGATACAAGAGCTGCTTACAAATTCTAAGAACACTGTATGACTTATACTCGTGACGAGTTGGCTGCTGTGGGGATCTGCTGTAATGGGACAGCATTTACGTGTGTCCTTGTGGCAAAGATTTATGCAATATATGTTGCCACGACAACAAATGCATTCAGTCTTTTAAAAATCAGAAAATCATTCATGAGAAAATAGGGTTGATTAAAGTAATCATCAGCACTGACTCAATTAAGTCAGCAGTGTGGATTTCTCCACTCAACTTTAATAAATTTGCCCCTCCATTCTTGTTAACACAGAACCCCCCCCCCCCCCGCTTGTGCACAGCTGGCTGCTGCGGGCACTCAAAAGGGGAAGCTCACGCATAAAGACGCACGCAGACACACATCATTTAGCCGCGGACTAATTGCACTGTGTGGAACTGCAACCCGTGCTTCCACACGTCTTCAACATCTGCGTGCAACGCATCTGTGCGAACGCGTGGAAATTGTTCCCTGCTCTAACTTGCTCCCGTTTCTAACCCACAAGCAGACAGCGAGTTGTAAACAGTCGTACCCAATGAAATTTAAATTAAAAACACAGATTCCAATCAAAATCCGGAAGAAAGTGATGAAAGCGCTGTGCTGTGCTGCATGTGGCGGCTGGTCTCAGATTGTTGAAACATCCTGCTTGAGGGCTCTGCGGGAACTGTTATTAACTGGAGCTATTTTGAGATCTGAAGTTGTGCCCCTGTTTGGGAGCTAAATGCATGGGTGCATCTGTAAGGTCAGAGGATCAGAGGGATCACAACCTTCTGTCTGCTTCACATAAATGATTCCTTCATTTCCTTATTCAGCAAATTGTCTTGCTTATCCTGATGCCATCTACTTTCTTCTATCTATCCAAAAATCTCTAACATGTACATCCCTAAAAACTCACACACCCACCTCTCAGTCTACCGCAAGAAGTACCACGTCCCTTTCGACACCACCCACATTCAAGCCTACAGACAGCTTGTTAATGGGACCCTGGAAATGCAGGTTTGAGCCCATGGTAGCAGCAGGGGCACAGCTATATTCTGTGCTGTGACATTCAAAACTCTAATGCTTTCTGAAAAATAAAAATACAATCCAAATCAGGCAGGCAGATGCCAGACAGAACACTGATAGCATCTAGTCACTTGTCAATGTGCCAACAGGTCTGGTGAGGAAGATTTTGCATACCAACGTACTTTTAGACTTTTAGTGTGGCCGTACCAAAGTGCTGCTGTTTCACAGACATTAAACAGACATTGTTTTTCTGCCTGATCTGGTGTTTTTTTCGTGACCTCGAGTAGCTGCTTGTGCTAAGTGGCTCTGTGATGACTAACGAAACTGTAAGGAAGACGTCGTGACACGGCGTTTTTAAACCTACCTCCAAATGATGTGAAAAAGAACATTAAGTATCCACACACTGCTCTGCCGGAGCTGGTAATTATTCCGCTGTGCTCGGGTGGTTGATTTTTCTTGTCTTTTTTAGTCCCTCTTTGAAAATATGAGTCATCTGTTACATTTACACGGATGCTGCGAGTGAATGAAGCCTTTAAATAAGATAACTAAGAGAGGAACAATAATGTATTAACATTTCCGGCGCTTGGGTGTCTTTGCTAAATCAAAGCAAAGTGCACACACAAAAAAGCAACATTTGCCTGTTAAATGGCACCTGTGGTTTTCACATAGATAAAGTTTGTGTTTCCATTTATTGTCACCAAAACACACTTTGTGCATTTCCTGCTATATAAAAAGATAAACCGAGTGCTTTGAAACATTTACATGAATTATTTAATATTTTGAACCCTTCAGTGTTTCTGTTTGCTTGATGACAGTCTGCTCCTTCACAGCCTTACCTAAAGTGTGTGTATGGTTAAGCATACAGATACTAAACAGACAAAATAGGGACCTTCAAAAAAAAAAAAAAAAAACACAAAAAAACCACTAAAAAGTAAACTAATAAAAAAAATAAAATCAATCAAAACAAAACT
>VUQK01013924.1:0-12522 GCA_015106715.1 Bujurquina vittata
TATATATATATATATATCAAATTGACTCGATAATTAATTTAGGTAATTCAATATGTCGTTAAAGGAAACCACCTAACCAGAATCATACACACAGACCTGCGTCAAGCCCACAATCTTCCTCCTGTCTCTGAGCTTTTGACCTAAAGTGGCTGTGCCAGCTCTTTCATTCCACTCAGACAAATAGCAGAGCCAGTAGACTTGCCACTCTTCTCTCCTCAGTTCCCATCTCCCTTGTGAGACATAAAGCACCCTTCACCCATTTCCTCCAGTTTCTCATCCCCACTTCTACACCTTTCCCAAAGCCCCACAAGGGCTCTACACACAGCACCCTGAAATATAGACCGGCGTAATGGCCCACTAAATTAACTCCTTGTAAGCGTGGTTTAAAAATGGCTGTAATTAGCATATAATAGGTGAGAGAGAGGAGGTAAAGGGCCAGGCCTGCCCTGGGGGCCCTGAGGCTGGGGCTGCGGCCCTCTCTCGTCTCTTTCTCTAATAGCACCGCAAAGTTCAGCCTTATAAACATGTCAGCGAGACGCGTGATTAAACGGCACGGTCATTAGATAATGGATCCTGTACCTGTGGGCTGCCTGTCACTCCCCGTCAGGCCAGCTCAAGGCTACCTTGGCTCAGATTGTGGCTTTCTAGCACACATACAAGCACACACATGGCTTCACTTTATCTTCTCTAATTTGGTTATTTCTCCCATCAAAAAAAAAAAAATCAGACCGTGGGTGAGAGTAAGTGAGAGTGAGAAGAAAGAGGGGGAAGAAAGAACAGCCCTAGTGTGGAGCAGCACCCTGACTGATGTAGTTCCAATAATTGCAAGGCCCTGCTTCCTCATCCAAGTGCCTTTTACTTATTTAAACTGTTTGCTTTAAGCGCCACTGAAGCCAATTAGGGAAGGCATAATTCAATGGGGCAGGGAATGAAGTGAGCAGGAGGGCTGGGAGAACAAGGAGGGGAGAGAAAAGAAGACAGGACGCTGCTTTTCAGCTGGCCCTTAATCATTTTCCTGCCTTGTCCTCTCGCTTGCTCTTTCCCCCAGACAACCAGATTAACAAAGCCTTTTGCATCTTGATTCTGATCATTCTGGAGTCGTGTACCTTATTTACAAAACACGAATAACAGCCTGAAGCCCAGTTTGCCTGTCAACTCGGCCCGACAAAAGGTGTGCCTCTCTCCTTTATATATATGTATACAATGGGCAATTATGAGCACACGGAGTGACGGGGGTGATGTTTTTGATAAATGTGTTCCAGTGTAGATTGCACAAAACCTTGTATGAGATATTTAGGTCAGTTAGTAGTGTGTGGAAATAATCACAAGAATAATTACACAAAAATATGAATGCAGGTGTTTCAGAAAGTGCGAGGGGGGAAACTAACTTCAAATGTTATTTTAAGTAATATTATAACATTAACTGCATGTGAACTTGAACATTTTGATAGGGAAGTGAACTACTTTCAGCCCCTCTGCAATTTCCTTTTGATTTAATCAGGTGCTTTACTCTGATCTCCCTCTCCTCTTAATTTTTGAAAGAGACTTGGATGTGAAGGCTTTTTTTCTTGTCCAGGCACTTTCCTAAGAAGACCTGCTGCACAAACAACAAGACTTTACAAATATAAAAATAAAGGCAATTCTAATATTGACGAGCCATCAGTTATAATTTATACACTTACAAAAAAAGAAATCCTCATTGAGTAAACTTAAAAGTTGAAACACTTTTCTTTGCATGAAACAGTTCCAAGTTAATATGTGTATTAAATCATGTTTCAACCTAAAGGTCACTGCAGTGGAGTAAAGACTATTCAAACACAGCGTGAAAAACAGCAGCAAACACAGTTTGAGTTCATCCTGTTTGCAGACTAGCAGATAAGTTTGTTACAGGTGTAGGTGGGACAGAGAGCGAGAAACCCGCTCTAATTATTCTCTTGCATGCTGTACTCACTTCATAGTGATCCACTTCAGACACTTATCTATTCTTTGGTGGCTTTCAGATTAATAAGCGCTGAAGCTGGTGGAGGAACGTGGGCTGGCCCAGACCTTCAGTCATTCTAACAGCTGTTTAATAAATGTGATTGCAAATGGAACTTGTCACTTGCACTGGTGAGAGCTGGCCAGTCAATACCTTAGCTGGCAGGTGCCTGGGGTCACATATAAGTCAGCAAGTGATGGATATGTATCCAATAATTGATGTAGGGCAGCTGTTATTGTCAGTTTGGCTCCTGCCTATATTGCTTATTAAAAGCTGTTGGCCTTAAGTACCAGCCAGCCAATTACTGAGGAAGCGAGGTTACTGTTTAGGAGCCCAGACCCTTAGGCTCTCTGTAGAGAAACGAAAGGAATAAACCTATTGTTTTAGTACATGCATTTTTCTCTGTATGTGTGCATGCTTGTGTGTGTTTCATTTGAAATCCTAAGCAGTTATTTTTTCAGTGAACTTCCTCTATTTTTTTGTGAGTCTCTGTTTCATTGTTCTACCAAAGTGGTTTCCTCAAACGTACGCTTACCGTAATGTAGTGCACATTAATCTGATGTGTGAACTCCTGCCTCTCATCAGGTCAGAACAGAGCCAATCTCCCTCTCTATTGTTGTCGTTGACCTTGCAGGTTATGGTAAACCTGAGAAAACTAGAACGGCGCAAACACCACTGCTCTGTGCTGACCTTGCCTTGCATGCCTTAGTTATTAATGAATTAGGAAGTTTCACCACTTCCTCTATCTTGGTCCAAGGTTAACTCATCCAAAGATAAACGTGTTTGTACTTTAGTATTCAAAGGAGAGTGAGAATATCCACAGTGGGTGCCCTGCGTGGGCCACAGTGTCAAAGCGGCACAGGCCAGCCCCAGTTGCACCTATGCTACAGCAGCCAGCTTACCACAGCAGTGCATCTCCTTAACACAATCTCCCCACTGAATGCTCAGGAGGAAGAAAGCCGAATGAGCTGTAATAACGCTTATTGCCACAGGCTATAACCCTAAGACTGTGGGGAGAGAGGAAGGGGAAACTTTGGATGTGACCGTGGCGTGTAGTAATTGTAAAACTCAGAAAGAGCTGCTGAAGCAGAATTCTGACATGTAGCGCTGCTTTTCAGTTCTGATCAAAGGGCCCACCAGAGCAGCAGCTGATAACCCAATCAATTCACTCCTTTTGTTTTTCGCTGAATGATGCACGTTTAGCACTAACCTCCAGGCAAAGAATGAAAGAAAGAAAACTAGGTGTGTGTGTGTGGGGGGGGGGTGTAAGGATGGTAAGGAAAGAAGGTACGAAAACGGAAGACGAGAAGAAGAGACTGAGGTAAGAGGAAGAGGATGTAAAAAATCTGCATTTGAATTACAGAAAATGCCCCCCAAAAAAGGAAAAGGAAGAGAAGGGGGAAAAAATTAAATAACCTTAGCTTGTTGGTGAGTTTGATGGATCTATAGAATAGTATTAAGAGGTGCTGCGGGGGATGTGACGCACATAGGAGACGATTAGAATATGAAATGTTTTACCAGTGAATGGAGTAAAAAGGCAGGGAGATTGAGGGGAGATTAAAAGATTACCTGGCTAGTGCGCTCTTCCTTCAGGAGCCAAGAGACTTTGTGGCAGACTGAGAGGCCAATGCATACTGAAGACAATCAGTAAGAGATAGAGAAGAAGTCAAACGTAGATGTTTATGTAGGTAAAAAAGAGAAAAAATCTGCAGGGTATTGTACAGGAAGGTGGTCCTATAGGGACGGAATGAGAGATTGAGAGACACTAATCATTGCAGTTTCCAATAAAAGAAAAAAAACAGTCTTCTTAGACACCAATCAATCAGCTGCTCAGACAATCAATCAGTCGCTATTTAGCAGGCATCACGTCCATGTAGACAGGCTGGCAGAGAAAGGAGAGAGAGTGAGCGTTAAAAGACAAACACCCAGCTTCTGAGACATACATAGACTTACTGGATGCTGGAAGAAATAAATCACAAAACACAACAAAGACATCCCAAAGCGTCTGGTGGTGTGAGCCATTTTAACAGTAGACTGCTGCCAAATTTGGACTGAGCAGTCTTTGTTTAACTGTTGTTCAGACTACTCTCCGCAGCCTTTTGTAATGTAAACCCTGTTCTTTTTTTATGTTAGATTGCCATCATTTAAATCATGTAAAATTGGACCACTGATATATGACGTATACCAAAAAAGTATATAAAATAAAAATCAAATGATGAAAAAAATTTTATTAAAAAATTGTCATGAAATTACACTGTCTTGTTCTCTTACTGCCTGGTTGCTAAATATGTTTCTTATTGCTGGTTTACAAATGTTTTATTATTTTTATTTATTATTTATTTATTATTTTTATAAATAGCTTAAAATTACCCTTTGAAAGTGGATAATTAGAATATAATCCCATAAATTTAGAGCCAGGTACAAACACAAGGTCTTAAAGTTTGATTCTACAGCTTGAGCCCAGTATTATCCCTCCATTGTCAGCAATAGACACACAACAATTAAACAGAAAATTTCATTTTGTGAGTTTCTAGTGCTGCTTTGTGAATTGAATGAGGCCTGTGTGTATGACTGCTGACCACTATCAACGTAATTCATGTGACATAATTATCATGCATGAATACAAAGAGGAAGTGTGTGTATCCACGTCCTTCCACTTTCCAGAAAAGTCTCCTGCATGTATTCCACTGCTCTCCTGCATGGCGCTGGCTTGCCCTGACGGATGGGGATTAAAAGACGCTAATGTGCATGTGGGGGCAACTGACCTTCCATGGAGATTGACTTTACACCAGTGGGAATGGAAGCCAGTAATTCAGCAGGCTGCTGTGGCACTCATCCCAACACATCACTCCCTCTGACACTGTCAGCCCAGACAGGAGCACATTAATCACAAACACAAGCCCCCAACACTGCGCTGTAGGTACAGCAGAGTCCCATCCATTTACCCATTTAGCACCGACTTTACAGAGACAACCCATACAGAAATGATGAGATGAAAACAAAGACTAACAACTTCACACATACAGTTTAAATAAAATACAATGCTTAATCCATACTTTATAAAAAAGTATCATACACTGCCCCTTTTTTTCAAAATTTTCAAATATTTTCAATGGATTTACTATATTTACACTACATTTTAATTGAAACAGCTTTCTTTCGGCATGTTGTAATTGCAAACAAGAGGCTGCATCTGTTAGTCTGTGCTGTCTTGTTTCTATCTGTGTACAGAGACAAGTCTTTTGTTTGTATTCTCTGGCAGCCAGGCCTGGTAAAGGAAGAGAAACATCTGTGATAAATTTCACCTCGCACCAAATGAGCTCTGGCACAGCAGAGGGCCCGTGACAAACTTCCTGCATGTGCTAATATGAGGATGGATTTTCAAGCCAGTCAGTCGCAAGCTGGTGCGCACTTATACACATGCTGACACCCAGACACATACGGGCACATGCACGTGGATGCGCTTTGTATGAGAGACCTGTAATAAGCTTGCATGAAAGCAGTGCGAGGAAATACAAATAGACATGAAGATAAAAATAAACAGAAAAAGCTAAATGGATTGTCTGAGCAGTGTTAGGAGGATTATCAGCAGTGGAGTGGTTTCACAGTGGTAAAGCAGACAGAACTCATTCTGTTGTATTGACCTGCAAAGGGTCCCAGAGAGACTGGAGTCCCTTTATGGACTGACCCTCAGCATTTCAGCATACACAGGCCAGAGGCTAGTGAGGGCCAAGGGGGCACTAACCCACCCTAAGGTCAGAGCTCAGACACACTACAGCCTGCCAAAAGCCACTTCCAAGCCCAAGTGTGGCCCACTCCACTCAATACCCTTTTAATTACATTGGGATGGTTTGCGACCTATCGATTAATAGATGTATTTATGTCGTCCCAGGCTCGGAGGCTACATTGTATTTCTGTGTGGCATATTCATTTATTTACCTATCTGTCCCGCCCCTCATGCATCATCTATATATCTATCCATCTCTCCTCCGAGAGCACTTCAATTCAAGGGCTCCCATAATTACTGCAGCCCTATAATTGAGTGCTTTGATTTAGGATTTTTCTGTTCCCTCTCCCTTGCCACTGCCATCACTCGCTCCACGCCTCTCCCAATGAAAAGACAGAGGGATGAGATATGGAAATAGAAAAATGGGAGATAGAGAGTAGAAGATATCCCCACCCTTACAGACACACTGACTCTCCCCCTCTGTCTTATCAGAATCTACTGTTTCTGTCATCCATAAGGGGAGGGGTAAGTTGATAATTACTGAGGGAGATTCATGCAAATCGATGCCAAATTAAAGCATTATAAAGGCTTTTATCAGCTGTTCTTTCCCAAATTGAAGACGATAAAAACCCATTTGAGAGGCGGGAGAAATAGCCCCAGTCCCTTCATTTAAAAAAGAGAGAATTGTAATTATGTTAACACCAATAGAATCCAAAAGCCCCTTTCTTAACTCACTTACTCATTCATAATTAATTAATTTCTCACAAAACTGGGCAAGAAGAACAATGCCGACCAGCATCTCCTCTACCTCTCCCCCTTCTCTATTTTCAGGAGAATGAGACGGAGAGCAGGAGATATTGTTGAGCATTGTGACAGAGGGCTCATTTCCATACCTAGCCTTACATTAGGATTCTCTGTTTCCTTAGCTTAGCTCGATCTGCCTTGGGGCAGCAATAAAGAGTGGCTCTGTTTAGAAACAAAGGTGGGTGGACAAGGACGAGGTGGTGCTTCTGGAGCTATGTGAGGCCTGCAGAGACAAAGAGAGCGAGACAGAGAGAAAGGAAAACTGCAAAAGGCAGACAGACGAAATTAGTCAAAACGTCCTTGAACACAGATATTTCCTTACACCAATGGAACGAGGAAAAAAAGATGTTATTTTTCCATTTACACAACCGGCAGCCCTTAACTTGACGTTCGCTACCAAAACAAAGAGTTCCCCGCGTGCACGCCATGGCCAGTTTGTCCGTACCCTGTCTGTACTTCAAGGTTTTAAGTTTAAGGAGAAACAGCCCTTGTGAGTTAGAGGAACAGATAGCTACAACACGCAGACATAACAGAGAGCACGGCTGCTTGGCAGACAGTGACCTTAAGGCTGTCTCGTCTGATCTATTAGACACTCAGCACTTCAGTTACAGTACGCTCACCTCCCCCACCTGAACGCTGTGATGGGACAGACCAAACACACATGTGGAGGTGTCCACTGGATGGGAAGACAGTGTGCAGTGCTGCGTAGAGAAAGAGATAACCTGTCACTCTGCAGGGTCTTTTCACTCAGCACATGGTTGGCACATGTACATACAACATACCTTTGCACGTTAGCAAGGCTGATGTGTGAGCGATCTCAACTACTGAACCCCGTCACGCACACAACGAACGCAATTTTTAGACTACTGACAAGCAAGGGTAGAAAAAATCCACAATAAAATTGGATTAAATTGTAAGTTTTCCCACTTATCCCTTGATTCTTATGTGATAATACTTTCATTCAGTCAGACTCACACACACACACACACACACACACACACACATACGCATAATGGTAGAACTTGGCCAAGCTGCTTCTGCCTGTTCTTCCTGTTTTTGCTTTTTATGACCTACGGCCTAAGTTTGGAGGGGTCAACAGCATCAGCCAGAAGTCACTATGGTGCTAATCCAGGCTAATGTGCTGTTGACAACAGCCCAATTACAAAGAACTCCAGCTGACAGGGGAGAGAGGGGGGAAAAAAAGGAAGGGCTGACAAAGGAGGGTAGCAGCAAAATGAGCAGTGAGCAGGAGGGATCCAAAGAACAAAAAAAAATAAGGAAGAGTCCAGGAGTGCACACGAGACAAAGGTGAGAGAGGGGAAAAAAGAGAGAAATGCAATAAACATTTAAAATACAAGTAAGAGGCGTTTGTGTGTGTGTGTGTGTGTGTGTACGCCTGTGCATGTGTGGTTTAGCTTGCTGGGTCAAGATACAGAGGAAGATTTGGTGAGGCAGTGCAGAGCTGCAGGGAGCCTCATTACACTCAGCAGGAGCCTCACACAGACTCATCACTTCAGGCTGTATTGGGAACAATGACTGCTTACTGCTGTACACACACACACACACACACACACACACAGTACCAGATGCTGTAAGCACAGGAGGGCTGACCATCTCCCAGCTGAGCATCAGTTAAGCAAACAGTTTTATGACTGACAAAGACATTTTCATAAATTATAACTCATGGTTATCTGGATTGATTACCTTAAATATACAGTACCAGTCTAAACTTTTCACTGGTACTGTATAAAACATACAAAAACACATTCTCCATGACTGTGCCATGCTGAGGTCTAAACAGGATGCAGATGGCTTCAGATGCAAGGGGTTATGTCGATAAATAGCTGAACAATTTTGTGAAATAGTTTTTTTTTTCTTCCTGCTCAGAGTGATGAGGGAGGATCAACATCATTCACTCATATCACACATGTGGCTGCTAAATATAGACAGAATCCATATCAGATTTGCTTTGCGTAGCATGAACACAGGAAAAAAATGGGGAAACAGGTAGTCTGGCTCTATTCAGTGGTCACAAAATCCACCTACCAGCACCTCTTAAGCTTACTAATCAACACATTTTCAAAGCATATAAATATGGTTCCACTTGAAGCTGGAAGTCAGAATTTAAAGTGCAAAGAAGTGAAACCAAGTATTAAAAAAAACAAAGAAAAGTGTCCATTCACTGCAGCCACTGTTTGTGGTGGCCCGCGCTGTCACTTCCTTTCCAGTTCCAGCACACTTTTCAATCAATCAGCATTTGCCCAACATGCGGCTTCATCCTCATCAAGCTACATGCTGTTGTTTTTAGGACTGCATGCAAGCACATTTGCGTAGTTGCTTATGGCGCTCCAGGGGCAAATACCTATGCAAACGGACACAAACGCAGTACAATTAATCTTGTATCAAAGGACCGTGGTGTGTTTTTACAAGGGGTGTGTCTAGTGAACTATTATCTTGGCCAGGTACAGTAACTTCCAGGGGTCTCAAATTTCAAGCCACAATGACAGGCAACATCCAGACTGCCTCTATCCTGAGCAATGTTTTTTTAAAAATCAACCTGTAGTCATTATGTAATTACAATCTAATAACCATATGAACAAGCCATGTAAAAAAAAAAGTCTGTCACCACCTGACTGCGTAATAGAGGGCCAACCAAACAAAACCTGGTCAAGTAAGACTAATTTTACAGTCTAACATTTGGCTGACCATTAGGGGGCACTGCTAGTAAAAATGCCCCCCATAAAAAACAGATCTTTTCAGGTTTACCTTGTGCTAAAACATGCATATGATCATAGTCCATGGCCCTCACATTCTCGCAAAATACTAAACTTTGAAATAGGTCATATAATGGCCAATGAAATCAGCATATATTAATGACGTGCTCTAATCAAAGTGACCACACAATTAATCCTACTCAATAACATATTTTAACAAACTCCAACATGCCTACAAGAACAGACACACATGCACGCAAGCACACACACACTCACACACACACACACAAAAATCAAAACAAAGCTCATCAGCTCACCAACAACAGCTCTCTTCAGGGCCACAAATCCAGCAACATAAATCAGGCCTGGCAGGAAAATGAGGCTTGAGGAAATGGAGAGAATGAAAGGCAGAGGAGGCCCGACGGGAAAGAGGTGAAGACAGTGTAAAAAAGAAAGATAGCAGTGAGAAAACAGGCAAGAAATACAAAAAGGAAGTAGAACAAAGCATCAGGAAGGAATGAAGAGGTGAAAGGATGGAGCAGTGAAACCGAGGTAAGGGCAAGAAGGAGCAAGTGAGCATCTGAGTGAGAGAAAGAATTAAATAAAAATGCAATAAAGCAGCCGGTGTGAAATCAATCTGCTTAGAGTTTTGTTTAATAAAAATTCATGAAGGGCTGGTGGCCGAGAGCTCATGAGAAATATTGGTGGCAATGTGGGGGACGGCGGTCTCGGGGACGGGCGGGTAAGGGGGTAAAAATAGAGGGGTGGGTTGCTCACGTTTCCGTCGATCACGTGCATGAGTGGGGGTGTGTTTACTTTTGGCTGTTTATCAGTGTGTTTGTTTTGACATCAGTGTGAGTTACAGGGCTGCAGTGAGTCCATGAGAGAGGGGACAAAGAAGAAATGGATTGAAGGTCTTCATAACAACAGCATTCCTACAGTGCGGAGAAGGAAAGGAACTGGGCTATAAGTCATGGTGTCTGTACGGGTTTGTACATCAGCACACATCTTTGTCTCGCTTGCGCTCTCTCCTACTAGCTCATCAAGGCCTCAGAGTGTGAGGTATGGCAGGGTTATACTAACGTGGTGTAAATCTCTGTCTCACGCAGCAGACTTCTCTGCGGTGGTCAGTAGTTTATGTGCTGCCACCAGCACGCTTGGTACAGAGTCCATCTACTAGCTGACCCGAGGACGTTATCACTGAGACTCAAACTGTAGCGTTCCATTTATCACAGACAACTCGATGAGCAAACGACCATTAAAATGAGTTCACATTGGATTTATTTAGTCTTTTACATAAACACACTCATGCTGTCTTCAAATTCCTTGTTTTGTTTTGCACTGAATGACAAACAAAGACGCAAGTTCTCAACTTCCTCAGGATTAAATCATTTAATGTTATCTTAGTATAAATATGCAACCCTTTTGCTTTACTTACAGCAACAGTTTGTCATTTTTGGTAAATTTACAAGAATAAGATGAGATGTTGATATTAACATCTGTCCTGTAAACAGCTAATAGGTCAGTGCTAGTAAGAGGATTTGTCACCACTGAACTGCAACTAAGAATGTATTTATTACTGAATAAACTGCAGATTGCATTCTTGACTCGTCCATTAATCTATTTGTCTAAACTTTGTCAGAAAAGAGTTAAAGGTGCCTGTTAGAATGTCCAGAAAGCTCAAGATGACACAAACAAATAGAGGAAACCATCACATCTCAATATCATGTGTCTTTACATATGGGGACCCAATTTATACTGTGGAAATTTTTTTGATTGAGGCTGCTTTCCCAGAAATCCAGAATAAATCCATTATGAAATAAAAGCACTGCGAAGTGTGCCAAAGGTCATAAGGGAAGAATATATTTCTGAAAAGCAGTATAGACAGGATCCAGCTGCATGGAAGCTCTTGATGGCCCTGTCCTCTAAAGGCCTTTATCAACAAAATAAACATACACACAAGGTTTATGCTCTGTTTCAAACCTTGTAGCACCACTTAATGACTAAGCTGAAACTACAATCGTTTGTACATAACTGTAATTTTTGACAGATACTGTGAACTATAATCTAAACTACTTTTAATGATAAATGTCAAAATCCCTGCAATCTAATCAAGCGTAAAACAGAACTTTCTACATCATTTATGAGCCAAAGCTGAAACAGGCTGTCGGGTCAAAGGTTGCGCTACAGTTTTGATTTAGTATCTGCAGTCATAAGACAAAAGGGTCAGGGCCAAGACAATTGAGATAAAAAATCTTTATCTGGGTCCCCTTCCTTCCTTCCTTTTTTCCTTTTCTCTTTCTCTTTTCAAGCACGGAAGATGAAGCCAGAGGTTACAAAGAAAAAGCCACATCTCAAACTTCCTGTTCTGAACCGCTGCTTTCAGGAAAGGTATCAAAAGAATCATGCATTAAACTCACAAGTTAAATTAAACATTATGCTAAACTGCAGCTTTCTTTTTTGCTCATATAGCAGCGCTGCACACTGTTGACACTCCTAGCTCTGCACAGTGAATCATAAGACGTGATGGTAATCAGACACTTAAGATAGCATCAAACTACCTCCAAAGAGAAAGTCAAAGCTTTGTAGTGCATAATGAAGTCAAGCTAAATGTCACAACGATTGTCTTGGAGAAAAGCTCAAGGTCAAAAGCAGAAGCTGACTACAGAGATTTCAATTCTGGAAACAACACTAAAGTTTTATCTCTGTTATTTTATTTTCTGGCCAAACGCAAAAAACACACACATAACCCCACCAACCCTCCAAAAAAAAAGTCTAAAAGAATCTGGGACATCACGGACAAATATGAAAGCTTATACCTAAAAGATAGTTAATTAATGCTTATGTTTAATAAGATCTGAACAACTAAAAAGAAAAAAAAAAACAGTTTCAGCAAATGATGAAATGAGGAAAAAACAAAATACACACGAGACTAGATCCAAGGTTGCAGGGGCAGAAGTCAAGCAGTTCCATCCACCTCTCCACATCCATGTCACAATGTTCTACTTCACTTTTACAGCGTTAGCACAGTGCCTGGGTCTGGATTCTTATCTACTGAAAAAAAGAATGAGTGTAATGTGTTTTAAGTATCTGACCCAAATCACGCATATTACATGCAGCAGGGTTCTGTGTGCTGGGTGTGCGTGCTACATGTCGACTTTCATTTTGGAAGCTTCATTAGCTGAAGTGCTTCTCTTTCTCTTCTCACACGCACACACATACACACACACACACACTCATACACACCTCTGCCCTGTGTCTTGTTACTGCCTGGCCCATTCCTGCAGCCTGCACACTCC
>VUQK01013924.1:12542-22771 GCA_015106715.1 Bujurquina vittata
GGAGGTGGGTGGGACGGCGTGTGTGTGTGGATCAGCACACACATACACACACACACACACTCATACACACCTCTGCCCTGTGTCTTGTTACTGCCTGGCCCATTCCTGCAGCCTGCACACTCCTTCCTTCCTGTCCTATTGTCAGAAAAGGTTGGGGGAATCCCTGCACTCGGATATGAGGCCCTTTGGATCCCCATGATCTCTAATGTCCTCACCTCTCCTGACCCTGTCCAACATTCATACAGCTAAGAAGCCTGCAGGTGAAGGATAGGACACGCTTTCCTGCCCCCATCAAACAATAAATTCAGTGGTGCGTGCACACACGCATATGCACAATCACACTGAGATACCGAATACAGCCTCGAGCAAAGAAGGAAAACTATGGGGTTCAAAAAAAAGGGAAGGTGAAAACACCAAACAAAAACAGAAATAATTTTTTAAAAAATAAAAAAAACAAATCTACAAAAAAAACATTGAGGTTTAGAAAAATAATAAATGAAAAGGGTAGACAAGCCCTAATGAGGGCAAAAGCTTGCTCCTAGGCAGTAGTAATGAATAACACTCAATAGTTTTAATTGGTGCAATTGCTCTTCAATTAACAAAATCAGTAGCAGAGCTACATGAGAGTGGAGTGGTGCATCATAGTAACACTTAACTGCACGCACTGATGCACTGTTACTCTTGTTTTCCCCTTTTCCTTCATTGCATCCCTTACTTCAGTAGGCCTGTCTGTCACGGCACTGTTCCCTTCTTTTTGTTTCACTCTCAGACAACCCAAAAATCTCACTTTCCTCATCATTAACCAACTCATGGTCCTTTCCATCTAATTCCACAGCTGTTGAGGGCAGAGCGGAGACCACTGGTAGCAAAGGCAGGAGGCTAATTGTCTCAGACTGTAATGTGTACTGGTTTGATATTGAACAGGACGTTTCCTCTTCTCCTGCTGCTTCTGAACTCCACCTCAGACAACGATCAAAGTCACATGCTTTTCCAATCATTGCATTAAAAGCGAAATGACAGATGAAAAGAACACAATAAGTATTTCAGCTTTATTAGTTCACTTCAAAGATAGCCTCTGTCTCAAAAACACAGCTTTGCTTTAAACTCATTTTGTCAAGTCTAACTTTAAGAGCATAAGGAAATGAAGAAAAAAAAAAAGACCCCCTCCTTCCACCTGTGCAATTAAAGCGAGAGCCAATTAAAATGAACGTAATAGTCCCTGCCGGGTGAGTTGTTAAACAAGATGGGGTTATTGTCCTTGGAGGAAATGGCCCAGAACTCAAGACATCTTTGCTTCTTAGTTCTATACACCTGCTCCTCCTGCTTCATGCTCTTCCTGTGTAAACTCTGCTGCTCCAGAAAGGCTGAGCTCTTTAAAAAAAAAAAACACATATTTCTAAACCCCGCCAGTGTTGAAACTAAGAGAACGCAGAAAAATAAACTAGTTTTAGAAGCTGACACAGTGGCCAAGTTTAGGCAATAAAGAATTACAGTACACTGACTGAATCACCTCTAATACGGGCCAAATGCACCCATGTGTGAGTGTCATTGAGATTACAGGAAGGCCCATCCCAGCTTCCTCTGCTGCCCAGTTCCACTGCTGCAACCAGCTCCTACTTAATGACCCTTATGTAAGCAGGAATTATGGGAAACACATCTGCAATGCAAGACCTGGTTTATTGTAGAGGCCTGAAGGTGACAGAGAACAGAAGGAGGATATAACAATAACAAGCAAAAAGCAAGCAAAAAAAAAAAAGGAAAAAAAACTCTTCATCATAGATGGAGCACTATGGTTGTTTTGCAACAAGCATGGCACGGCTGTGGCAGATGAGTCTTTCCTGGCTACGTGTGACACTCTGTGAGCATGTGTGAATACATCACTTCCATGCTTTAATGTCTCAATCTCAGGAGATTAAGGGCCTAATCAAGCCAGCGTCTGCCCTAATGGGAGGAAATTGAAAGATAGATATGGTACTTTACACAGCTGATTAACCAGCAGACTGTGTGTGTGTGTGTGTGTGTGTGTGTGTGTGTGTGCGCGCGCGTGTGTGCGCGCGTGTGTGTGCGTGGGTGTGTGCGTGTGCGTGCGCCCATGTGTGCGTGTGTGTGCGCGTATTTAACATTGTAAGAGTCTTTGCTCGGTAAGCTCATCAGGCTTTCCATGTTTGTATTTTTGTCATGCACAAAACAAAATAATAAGTTCTTATTTGACTGTACACATGAATGCAGACATCTGTTGATATATTGTCAAAACATGTGAACTCTCTGAAAAACAGTCCTACGTATTGTTTCTGCAGGCTTGTTTGCAAAGCCTGAACATAAAACCAGCCAATAACACCGGGTCTTAGCTTATCGCAGATATGTTAGTGCTGCTGCGCATACAGTACATAGAAAGTAATTAAAGATATGCATGCAGCATTGCAACAAACGATGCAATGTTGCATAGTTTAGTTTTACTGTAAGAAAGCACAAAGAAGTTTATTTGTCTGTGCCGTCAAACTGTAAAAGAAAATGTTTTCCAAGATAACATTAAGATTTATCATGAAAGTAAATATAGATACATGAAAACATTAGTTAAAGACAGCATGATATATGGTTTTTTTTCTTTCACATGAATTCATTACAGAATTCATGTCTCAGTCTTTCAGTTCAGTCTTTAGAACTCATTTTACTGCAGGGTTGATGGTCCAGACTCCATTCCTTCCTCTCAACATGCCAGTGACCAGGGAAATCTTGGGATGTCCAATGGCTAGTCCGCTAGCCTCTAAGTCCAAATGCTATTTTTAAGGGGCTTCCAGTATACCCCAGCTGTAGACTTACTGTTCTGTGTGCTGGTCATTAATATAACAATAATACATTAAAAAAAAACATAAAAAGCTAAATCATCATCAGACTATAGCAGATTGTTTAAAAACTGCATTTTGCATATGCAATCTAATTTTTGCTCTCCACAAGTACTGTTTATGTCAATGCTACCGAGTCATACTGACATGTGAGTGGTCAGCAAAACTGGGACTACAAACAAACCTGAAGACAAGAGTTTCAAAAATGTTTTCTCTATCCTAAAAAGTTTGTAAATTTATATTGTTTTTCAGAGATCCCAATTCCACCCCCCAACCCTTCTTGCAAGGTCCAAGACCTCTAGGTTGGGAGACGGGGAAAGGGATGACAATAACTTTGTAATTCAAAAGAAATTCAAAGAAATCTAAACATTACATAATCAAGCAATCTTTATAGATATCCCTAGGTTAACAGTGACTATTATACATACTGCTCTCTGGTGGACAAACTTTAAGAGACACTGACTATAAACCAACTTTGTCATTTCTGTTCTTCAGTTTTTTTCCAATCTTCAGTTTAGATATATGATATATGGATATATGGTGTCGGACTGCATGCTATTTAAAATTCCACAATAACATCCCATTGAACTAACAATCCCATTGAAAAGTAGCTAAAAATAAATACACATAAGAGTTTGGAATTTATTCTGAAAATATATGTTCATTGTTTATTTTTTTCATACAAAGTGCACAGATTTAGTGTACTTATCTCACAGTCTCTCATGCTTGAGGAAGTTTTCTGTCAAAAAAATTACTGTCACAAAGTTTTCTGAGTGACTTTGAATAGATTTCTTGATAGCACATCGCACACAATCAGACCCACAAGCTCTCTTGAAACATCTGAATTATGAATTGAATGTTGATTGATGGGAATGAGCACAAAAATTGTATCTTGATAGAGCGCTAACTGCTGTGTCAATAACAAGTGTTTGATAGATTGCTAATAAGTGCTACTGAGCCAGTAACAAGTGAGCACTGGCTGTGTGTGTCTCCCCGCAGGGACCTGTCAACCCATCAGCCTTATCGGCTGGGTGAGAGGTCCGCATGGCGTCGCTGAATATCTCTTCACCTCGCATGCAAACACAGTGGTGTCACAATGTATCTGCTCATCAGGGAATGGTGGTGGTGGTGGGCTAAAGAAGGGGCTGCAGTCTTTATGAGGCAAAAGAAGGAAACATATGGGAAAAGGACAGGCGACGAAAATGTGTAAGTGTACATATGTGAGGGTGTTAGTGTGAGAGGGCGAGTGAGAAAGTTGCAGATTGTGCATATAGGTGTGGGACAGTGCAAAAAGAAAGTGTTTGTGTCAATAGGTTCTGGAAATGTGGTGAACAGAGCAGGATAGCAAGGGAACAAGTGAAATAAAAAGCTGCTGCGTGTGACTGTGTTTGTGTCGATGTGACTGTGTGGAAGAGACACACAGAGAGCAGCGGCCTATGCAGTGTGGTGGAACTTTTCTCATCTCAGCGCATTTGGTTTGCTCCCATTCTTCATTAACTCCATTAACAGATGAGCAGCAGCGATTAGCGGAGCTACCCGCTGATTCAGCTCTCACACCCTCCCCCATCTCTCTTCTCTAACCCTCTGTCGTTCTGTCGCTACCTCGTTCCAACACTCCTCCTCCTCTGCCTCACGTCTGAGGGGCTGTTGAGCCCAAAGGCACAAGTTGAAGTGCACTGTACATACATGTATAAACAAATCTATGAATTACCAAAAATATAAAATAAAAAATAGCTTGCACAACCGTATTCTAAGACGTTTCATAATTTGCTACTTACGCCACAAAAATTTAAACACCGCAAAGTGCACAGAGGGCCATAAAGCCAGTCTATCCCTCCCCCTGAGTGGCTCTTTATTCAGCTAACAGTTTTTACTGCTCTGTGCCATCTTAAAGCCCTCTGCTCCTCCAGTGGGTAGTGCCAAGGGGGCAGTCTGCCTACCGCACACTGTGCCATTAGCCACGGCTGGCTCTTTAGCCAAGAGGAAAAGGGAAAAAAGGCAGTGACTGCCAAAAGGTACTTTAGACGAGGGAAAGGGGACAGTAGAAATAAACAGAGAGAGAGAGGCAGGCAAAGTAGATTTTCCTTTAATTCCCCTGCATCTGTTCTATAATAGCCCCAATTAAAAGTTTAATTAGTCACATTGCTCTGTTATTCCACCTCTCTGACTTTTCCTCTCTCTCTCATTGTACCTTTACTCGCAAGTAGCTAAAAAGATTAGGCCGTATTATGCCGTTATTGACCTTCTTTTCTCTCCCGGCAGCAATTTGGTTCTTCCTAATGACTGTTTCAGGTGCTGAGATGTACAGATGTGTCACAGATAACATGGCACACCTCTCTGACAGATAAATGGTAGCATTTGTCCACCTGAGATTCACAAACGACCAGGACTTCAGTTCTGACTTTTGATAGGTAATAAATCATACAACAAAGACGCTGCTGCTCAGAAAACTCTCTTCCTCTTCCTTCTGACATCTAAGAGGTCGGTTTCAGCGCTTTGGAAGCAACAACAATAACAACCACGACAACAAAAAGACTTTAGAATACACGAACACAGGTTTCTTAAGGGGCCTGGTGGATGCTGCTTAGATAGATCAGGACACACACAGTTACACACAATGCTATTTTTTTTTTCCCTCTCCATCTTCATCTCTAGTGTTCTGGTTTTGCATCATGAAATTAATGACCTGCCAGTTGACTAAACTGAGGCTGTTTTTTGTCGTTGCTGTGCATGTTTGTGGCTTTGTGTCTGTATAGCTGTGCACAAGGGTGGGTATCTGTGTGTGTGCATGTGCAAACGCTCATTTACATATGCCTTTGGTTGTTGTCTGCGCGTGTGTGTGTACGTGCATATAGAGCGCGCATTTTTGTGTTAACGAGAGCCTGTGCTCTAAACATGGCAGTGGCCTTAGGATCCCAGGATAAAGCTCTTTTTGCCCTTCTGACACAAGGCACTTCCTATAAATTATTGACACTCCCCCACATCTTCTCATTTCTCTCCCATCTATCTCCCTCTGCCCCCCGCACTGAACCCCTCCGCCACCACAACACACAAACACTTAAAAGGGGAAATCGAGCCATGTTTCCCTCTGCAGAGCCATGTGTGAGACAGAAAAACAGTAGGGAGGAGGCCTGCTGATTGCAGCCTTTCACGTTACTCCTGTCTTGTTACTCTTTCTGCACGTCACACCTGTGACTCTGAACACCTAACAAAGAAAGCTCATAACAAACGTACTCCCGACAAATTATTTTCACCACTCTCCAAGCCTCCATCACTCTTCATAGTGAAGACAAGAGGAGCCTTGGCATCTGGCTGTGTGTCAAAATCATTTCATTTAATATGTTACATCATTAAATGGCTTCTTCTCACTGTGAAGCCTTCACTCCTGCACTTTCAGTCTCTCTCGTGCTGTTTTTTTGTGCACTGCACTGTGAGTTCTCTTTGTCCCATTGTCCACGACAAGGCATTCGCTCTCTGCCTTCCTCTTCTTTGTCTTGTTCTGACTGTCTTGTCTCAGGCCATTTCCAGACACAGGCAATCTAACCTTTCCTTTTCACACAACTTCACATTATTAGGATCCTAAATACAACAAAAGACCCAAACAATAGAGGGAGAGATGCATTGGACAGTGTAAGGAAATGGAGCAGGCTTCCATTCTTCCAGTGACTCTTGCCTGTCTCTTACATGAATAAGAGGCATGGCTAAACGTGCTGCATAATTTGTACTTTTAATGGCAGAGCCTTCCATTCCTGTGACATGACTTAATCAATAACCCGGCCTGTCACAGTCTCAGCCCAGACTCGGCTGGCGTTTTATTAATTTTGAACAGGCACACTAACTAGGCGTCTGCTAGCAAGAGGCATTTCACACGGGATAATAGGCACCCTGGATTGATAGGTTCATTCCATGTACGCTCAAACCCTCATCCCTCTCTTTTTCCGCTCTCTATCTATCTACCCCCTTTATCTCTCTCTTTCCCACTGTCTCCCCATTCTTTCCCTCTTTCTGTCAAAGAGTGATTTAGGGAGGACTCTGCACGTCTGCGTGTGTGTCAGCTGAGGAAGGAGGGAGAGATGGATAAATAAGAAAAGAAGGGATAGATAAGAAGTGAAACGAAAGATCAAAACAGAAGTTGTGACAGCCTTTGTCTAAATAATAGAGAGTCATGGCCTTTGAGTGTCCGAAGTATCACTACATCGGTCTCATAGTTTGACCAGAAACACACACACACACACACACACACACACACACACACACACACACACAGGGTGAAAGATGCATCTCAGGGGTCCAGATGGAATAAAATGAACTTCACACTCAGATGCATGTGTTCCCATACACAGGTGAAAAATGCATAGAGAATGCATTAGCCAGACAGACATCCACATCTGTTACCCTCTGACTCCAATCCATTCAACTGTGTGAACGCCCAGAATGACATCACTTAAAAGAGCAAAGCACAAACAGGAAGATGTGCAAGAGAGCTAAATACAACTTTAGATATTAGAATACTAGAATAGGGTCATATTATTAGATAATCAAATGGCTAGGTGGTATGAAATGTAGCTTTAAGTTAAGGGATACATTTCACTTAATTTAAAGCTACATGTGTTCAGATAAGCGCACGTGTGTGTGTGTGTGTGTGTGTGTGTATGCTGGAGCTAGATCAGAGGCACAAAGCTTCAACAGTGAACATCTGAAAAAACCAATAGTGACAAATGTGTATGAGTCTTTAAACTGAACCAATTCTCCAGAGAGACTTGTTTCTTTCTTCATTGGATAAAAGCATGGCCTAATTTGGTTCTAAATCTAACCTTGCATGCTGGTGTTTCTCAAAATGTGTGATAAAAAGGGATTTTTTCCCCTAGCATTACTGAATTTTAAATAAACCTAAATGTGGCTCATTTCTCATCTTACACCTGCAACACCTGCTTTTGTTTCATTTTTTTACTGACTGCAGGCAGGAGCATATGTCTACATGTAACATATTAATGAACATTCAGTTGTTTACATTATTTGCAGCTTTGAGCAGTTACAAACCGAAACTGTCATATATTATATTCAGTTTTGTTTCTGGCAAACTGAGGCCTGTGCTACAAAGGTCTTTGACAAGGTAGCTTCAGGTTTTAAACACTAAGCTTCAGTATTAAAAAGGTAGGTCATTTCTTACTGAGGTTTTCAGTCTCATTGCCACAGGTATATAAAGTCTAGAAGCTAGCCTGCAGTCTGCCTTCACAAACATTTCTGAAAGCATGGGTTGGTCTCAAGAGCTCACTAGCTTTGAACATGATACTGTAATAGGATACTACCGTTGAAACAAGTAACTTCCTGAAATTTCTTCCCTCCTAGATATTCCATGAACTGTAAGTGGTCTTATTGCACAGTGGAAGTGTTTAGGAACTGCAGCAGCTCAGCCATGAAGTTGCTGACTACGTCAAATTACAGAGTGTGGTTGTGAGTGCTGAGGCGCATAGTTTGAAAAAAATCACCTGCACTCTCCCGACTCAGTAAATGCAGAGTTCCAAATTTCATCTGGCACTAACATCAGCACAAAAACTGCGCCGGGAGCTTCATGGACAGCCTAGCAGCTCCTGTAGGTGTAATGTGTATGTGGTCCAGTACTTTTGTCCACAAAGATCATGATGTGACTAATGCTGCACATCTATTCTGCTCCAAACGTGGATGTGTTTGTGATCAGAGATCAACACATGCAAAACCTCCACCTACTGACCAATTAGTTGTCTAGAAAAGAGTGTCACCATTCATGGAAAACCCTGTGGATCTCAGTGGACGGGATGCAAGAAGTTGAAAGGGACAAAGTCTTTTTACAACAAGCACAAAAAAAAAAAGATTCTCATTGCCCCAGGCCCTGCTACTTGTTGACCTTATATCCAAATCTGTAAATCAACCTACACACTGGTTTGAATTCTGTTTGTTTATTCTTTACTTCTTTTCAGACCATTTAACCTAATGACAGTCTGTGGTTTACCCCAACCAGTTTTACATCTGAAAGAATAAATGTCTCACAAACCACATGAATACACCAAACACATTCATTTATAAATCAGTATGTAAGTTATAAGAGAATGCACACTTGTAATTACAGTTAGAGCTTCCCGTGCTGTAATGGCAGGGTTGAGATGCTGATAAGTCTATTAACTGACACAGGCGTCCCATTTTTGCCAGCTTTCCTTCCTGGCTTGAAATAGACTATATTTATACAGCATTGTTCCAGTATTACTAACCACTGAAAGTGATGTACATTGCAAGCCACATTCACACATTAATAGGCCATTTTATAATACCACATATACAGTACTTAGCACACCCACAGCAGCACTGGCTGAAACAAATGTGTTTATTTTAGCATGTTTTCTAATGTAGTTTTCTCTTTATTTCTCAAGTATGCTGCTCTGCTGACAGTAGACTTATCCATGTTAATGATTGGTCACATACTGCCAACAGTGCCTCTTTGATATGGATGGGTTGACTTAGTCAGTGACCATCCGGCAGCCACCCGTTGCGAGGGAAAATGTGTATTCCCTGGCCAGCTGCAACTGGCTTGCTGGAGGCAGTCACTGTTAAACTGACTGCCCATTCATGAAGGCCTAGAGACTGGTTAGTGACCCCTGGTCACCACCAGTCATGAGAGAAACTGTGTATTCTCCAAGTGCTAGTAGATGCTGGTGTGAAATTGGTCACAAAAAATTATAAGTTGCTGTACCAGAAACCTCCCTGCAATTGCTTTGGTCGCTTGCAGGTTGCCAGTAAACTGAATGGAAGAAGCAAATTTACCTGCAAACATTTGCAAAGTACTCACTGAGAGATAGCGAGACTGTAAAAAGTGTGACTGTGCCTTACCAATTCAACCAACACATTTCAAAAAAGTGCAACTTTTACTTTGAAGGCAAATACTCTCCATTTTCAGTTTGCATCCCACTTTTTCCAAGTTTCACTACAGCTCAGAGAATCAACATCATCCATGCAAACTACTGGCAACCATGACAATCTGCTAGCAACTAAAGCAAGTACCAGGGTTATAATAGTTTTGTATTTTACATTATAGTTTAGTTTTAGTTAGTTTTTACTTTTTTTCCTCTAATTCAGTTAGTTTTAATTAGTTTTCAGAGCGGTTTTGCTCGTTTTTATTAGTTTTTATTTTTGGTTTCATGCTTAGTTTTAGTTAGTTTTAATTAGTTTCGGTATTCGTTTTAGTATTTTCATACTTACAGTAATCAGGTGCAAGATTCAAGGCGCAAAAGTGACAATTGTGTAATAAAAACTTGACAAAGATACCGTTTAAAGAATATATGCAACTAACTGTTCACAAGACAGCAGCGCTACGAGCTAAATGTGTGTAATGTTAAGGACACACATGAACATCAA
>VUQK01013926.1:9734-22782 GCA_015106715.1 Bujurquina vittata
CAAAGTGTTTTTTTTTCTTTTATTTTCAAAAAAAAAGAAAAAAGGGATTGGTTGCCGTATTCCCCCCCCCCCCCCACACACACACAAACACACACAAATCATTTTCAGTCATCAAAAAAATTAGCAGCAGATTCAAACAAAGAGAAGTCAGTTGCAAAACAACATTGAAGAAGTGTAATAAAGAAGAAGCAGCCACAGTGTGACTGAAGGTCTGTGGTAATAAAATGCAGAACAGAAACAAGTCCACTTGTTTTTGTCTGAGAAAGTAAACACAAGATGAGAAGTGCACGTTAGATCAGGCGATAAATTCGTCTTTGACAAAGGCGAGCCTTTCTGATACGATCACAATGACACATTGACATTTGAAGTAGGCTGTGGTAAAACCATAACATATCAAATATGACTCACAGATATGACAGTCGTTCTGCCACAATGTAATTCTCATTTTTACAGATGGCTTTGAAGTCAATACTGCATTCAGTCACAGCTGGATATTATGTCACCACAAATAACAGTTGGGCCAGAGGTGGTACAGTGTGAGCGAGTCAATTTAGTGCAATATGTGACAGTTAGCGCTTTGTAGGAACATTTCTCAATCCTAAAATTTCTCATTTGCGCCTTTTCCTTGTACAGGAACTGAGCTGTAAATCATTGTAGGAACCATTCATTAATCATTTATGCTTATTTACTTTACACGATCAATTCAACTAAATTACTGTTAATTTGGTTCAGTTATCTGTTTTTATTACTTTTGATGTGATTTAGAACATTATGATTTATGTGGTTCTGCAATTAATGTAAAAGAGTTGCATGGAAACTGTGTTTAGGGCCACAACAGGAAGAGACAGTGATGAAATACAAATGAATGTACAACAAGGAATGTTCATTTTGTTCTTGTTGTGCTCACGTATCCATCAATCAGCAAATCGTTTTCACAATAATTTCTGATGACTGCATTTGGTTCCATCGGTGTGGTAATGGTCTGAGTCCTTCTGGCCTGGGCGAAGATTTTCTCTTCCACGTCATCCCCGCACATTCCTCAGATAGTAACTTATTTTCCACTTGCTACATTTCATTTCCACCATTTATGTGTGTGAATGGGACATGGGATAAGCCACAAAATTTGTCAAGGTTTTAAAAAATGCCTCCCACCAGTTCTGATATGCCATGGCTGCAAAGCCTTTATTTTTCTGCAACATACCTCAATGTTATCTCTGATGCCTGAGGCAAAGGAATTAGGGGGATAACACTCCTGAACTAACTTTTGATAGTTTTCAGTAAGAAATGCCACTGTCTAATTGTTGTTGTGTTTTTTTTTTTTTCTTATGCAGGTCTGGAGCCATATTAATGCATCATCATAACAAGGTTACTACATGATGAGCAGCGAGTCAATGCAGACCCTCACTGACCCAGTGTTTCGAACCAAGATGCCATTATTTGACCGGACGATTGCATCCGCAGGACTCCCAAAACCACAAAATATGTCTGGTTTCCTGGGCAAGCAGACGCTGCCATGCCATGGGGCCTTCTTTGCTTATGACCCAAGAGGAAAAGAGGGAGTAGGATTCGCTTCTCCATGGAGGAACTCAAAGACATCTCTGCTGACTGATGGAAGTACTATGAGTCACCTCTCTGGCATGGAGGGAAACCATCTGATTTACAGGCAAGACGGCAGTTCTTCAGAGGAAGGCCCGTCTTCCTCTATGCGTCACACCCCAGTAAAGCAGGGCTTTATGAGGTACAAGAAAAGTCCTGAGGTCAGCAGTTCCACAGCTGCAGCGTCGTTATCAATTAGAAAACAAAAAACTGGCAGTGAGAATTCATCATCCCCATCTGAAAACTCTGTTTACTTAGCGATTCCCAGGCCAGTTTACGGACACAATCCTTGCTGTAATGAACTGGGTTGCATGTTGGGACAACGATACAGTGTGGAACATGGCTCTCCGAGGATACCAAACACTGTATTTGAGCGTGACTGGATGCAAACTGATGCTCACTACACTGAAAGACCACCTATTGAGAGGAAAGGACAAGACACAGTTCTTCAACAGAGAGTCTTACAGTATGAATCCAGCGCAGATACACTGAAGAGGCTCACTGTGGATGCATACAGCCCTGGTAGAGGAAGGACTTTGCCTGCTGTGATTGAGCCACACTACAGCAGTTACCCCTGCACCCCGACTCGTACACTATTTGCTTCTTTAAGCGAGCATAGCCAGCCTTTACAGACTTCCCCCAGAGGCTACCCCGGCCTCTACCCCTCCCACCCTACATATGAGCATATGACCTCAGAGGTTTATCGGGAACGTTCTCCCATGTCCAAATATGGCCAACTAGCACAGCACCAAGTGTTTTACTACCCCCAGGCAAATGTGGAGGTAGAAAACAGAACCCAGTGTAAAGATAGTGGCAGTAAGCAGAGAGAAGATGTTGCTGTTATTCATAAACACACAAGCTCAAACCCTCGGGAGCATTACATAGTGCCTCAGTCCCTTCATGCTGAAATTCCTTTGCCTTTGTCTAGCACTGAAATGTTGCCAAATCATTCCTTTATGCGGGGTTTTAACTATCCATGCTATGCTGTTCCAAGCTTTCATTTAAATCCAAGCCAAATCCGAGCACCCCTAAAAAGGCAACATGCATCACCTACTTTTCACCCTAGTCACAAAAATGTTTCCCCATCCAGCCACCATATGGATCATCACATGGCCTCTACCACCAGTTTACAAAAGGACAAACTCAAGCCACCCAGCAATCATGTTGACCACCTACCAATTTCCTCACCATTTCTACCTGCAGAACAAACCAACCCTGCCAGATGTGTGAGCAAAATTGGTGTCTCGCCGTCAGTTTCAGAAATGAGCAGATTTTTTCGCCCTCTCACCCACCTGCACAGAGACCCACCTGTCTTTCCGCCAGTTGGTTTGAACGTGGACAGAATCATGGACTATTCCTCCTGTGAAGCACAAGTGCCTTGCCTGAAACAGTCAAAAAGCCTTCCCGTTTCCCCAGCTGTGTGGCGACCTCAGTCACCCGGTCACAGTTCAGATCGAATCCACAAAGAGGTGCCTAAGAGTGCGAACGTCCAAAAAAGTATTGAGTCCAGTTCAGAGACTGCTGTTAATAAACAGTCCCTAAAGAGGAGCATTTCCCACTCCTCTCCACCCGTCAAAGTAAAAGAGGAGGAAAAGGATTTATATGAAGTAGAATGCACCACGAAACGACAAAAGTTGGAGACGGCGAATGTCCAAGAAGGAAATAAAAATGACTCTCCTCCTATGCCAGTTATTGACACCGTTTTCAGCTTGGCACCTTACCAAGGATATCTGCACACCTCCAGAGTGTTATCTGGAGCTGGAGTACCTCCGAAAGTTAAGTCCAAGCCAGACAAAGAAAAGAAGCACGATCCAGCAGAACAGGAGCCTGGTCTGTGTCAAGTTTCCAAAGAAATCTGTGCTAATGCTCCAAAAGAGAAGAGTGTTGCAGAAGTCTGTGAATCCAAAAACATTAAAGTAGAAAAACTAGATCAGTCAGATATAAACAGCTCTGTAGAGAATTGCATTAGTCAAAACAACTGCAGCAAAGTGGTAATCAAAAAAGAGCCAAAAGAGACTGGTTCATGTGATGATGGGCCTATTTTCTTAAAGCAGACAAGTGAATCTGATGAACTTGAAGCTAAGCCCTCTTCAGCGGGTGAAAAAAGGACTTCAGATGAGTCCAAACCTGCTGAATTGACTGCACAGACAAATTCAACTTCTCACAGTGACACAGGCATGGTGCACAAACAGGAGCTCACCCTTTCACCCAAACCCACTACTCCACTGCCTGGGAGCAAACTAAATTTCAAAAACATTCCTCCTCAGTGTCTTAAACTTTCCACCTACAAGATTATTATCCCCAATGGCAAGCATTATTTCCCTGTTCCAACACCACAGAAGCCAACTGCAGCTGAGTTCATGCCAACACAAGATCTCCAAACACCTGCTCGCAAGCATTTCTTTGAGCTGCATCAGTCTTTCTGTAAGCTTGTATCCAAATCTGTGTCGACGTCTTCAGAACAGGAGCTCAAGAACTGGTTGTCTCAGCTGAAAATGACAGAATCGGTGTCTCCCACGACCAAAGTCCAGAAGATTTCCTGCTTGTTGGGGGTAAAAGCCAGAGAGGTGTGGCTCAATGAGGAGTTGAAATCAGCCCTCCATACGGTTGTCGAAAGGTTAAAGGAGTACACATCCCAGGAACGCTGTCCTTTTCCTCACGTCATGCGGACGGGAGCAGTGTTTCTCCCCATGCTGGTGGTAAAGGAGCTACTGTTCCCAATGGTCCAGGGCAGCTTCATTGACCAGGTCCTGCAGGAGCACAAAGTCAAGCTGCGGCCCACCACGCTCTCTGAAGAGAAGATCCTCATCCAGCTTCATAAACGAGCTTGCTCCTCCAGGCTCAGGAGACTGATGTCCCTCAAACATCTGCCCGACGTCTATGCTGATGTGGTCAACCTTTTGCATTACGTCTGCGTCTGCAAACAGCTGGGTGAGTGCACGTTCACCGCAGACGTACGGAGGCAAAGCACTACGCTTGCAACACTTGTAACATTGTAGCCCTTTAAAGCATTTCTTTTTTCCAAATCTAGGATTGTATTATGGACTGTTTCTCTGCGGTGCTTTCAGGGTAGATTTATCAAATTACAGGTGTCGCAGTGAGTCCTCCGTGTACTAATTACCCCCATGGGGCTGCGCTGGGTGCAAATGAACAACTATTCATAAAGGCATAAGGCAATGTCTTTTTCTCTATGTAGACAAATAACATGAAGCCTTTTAAAATATTGTACAAGTAATTTTATAGTATAAACATTTCTATTCATTATGTCTGTGAATTGGCTAGGCTACTAACCAAATCTAAAATAGTTATATAAAATATAACTTTTATAACATATTCATCTCAGTCATGGGTGCAAACTATGTTTCAACTTGTAAAAAGAAATGCATAATGGAAGATTTGTAATTTCTGTGTCAGTTATGAAAATTCATATTGTTTGGTTTTATCTAATGATCCTTACTATAACTTTGATAATTCCATCATGTATATGCAACATGACCGTCTTCTTGCCTAGAAGACCCCTTTGGTCTTCTAGATTTTATTATAAAGCATCATATTTTGATGACTTTCTGTAGCGCTGGTTTTCTTCAAAGCATATTTTCTGCATTAGTTGGCCCTTTTGTAAGTATCCAATCAAACTAGAATAATTATTCAATATAAAATCCATTTATTTTTTACAGAATCAACCTCACCTGATGTCCAAAAGAGAGTCCAGGTATTTTTTTTCCTGTTGTCCCTCAATCTCACTACTCTTTTGCTTTTTTTCTGATTTAGAAAGCAGGAAACCTTTTTCCTAACTTTCAGTAACAAATCACAAGAAGCTGCATGATTGCACAGTGTTCACTGTGGGTGGGTAAAGGGGGAAGGGTGCTAAGCTGAGCTGCTTGTGGACATATGAGTTTGTTACTTATTGCACCTAAAAGGGAGCAATGCAAGCTGGTGAATGACATGAGGGGAAGGAAGTGAGAGGCCGCTACACACAGAGGGATTAAATGTGGCAGATTTTTGGGTCAGAGGTGTTTTCCGAAGATGGTGACATCATCCTTTATTGGGCCTGTTCCAGCTAACTCACATCTGCACTGTTTAGTAACAGAAGTGACATTTTAAGCACTTTCTGTCCTGAGAATATGTGAAAGTGTAATGTCCAAATGTGTTTTAAGGACAGGACAATATAGTCTAACATTCATTTCTATTTTTGGTGTTCTGGTCAAATCTCATGAAAAGACCAAACCTTCTATTCCTCATCTGCCTGTCTGTGATCTCCACCCCCTGCATTTCTGCTAAAAGGCTTGAATCTGGCCACAAATATAAACAGACCAGACACGCCCTTAAAACCACCTGCCAAATATTGTGCATGTCCCCCCAAACAGTTCTGATTCATTCCATCTGGGGGTCTGGCACCTGGACTTGGGTCATGCAGATTGGAGGGTGGGTCCTCTGTGGATCAGGCTTGTCCTGCTTGGATTGTTTGGATTTTTAGTGGCCTTCATTTATAGCATCCACATGAATGCTGGACCCCAAACTTCCCTTGCCCATGCTTTGTCAATATGAGAAAAAAAAAACTTTTTATCTACCTGGTTCATCAACCTTAATAAAATGAAATACTTGGTCTTTTCATGGGGTTTAGCTGACTATAGGAGGATTATAGAATATAATTAGTGATCCTTTTTTATATACAGAAGCCTTTTTTTTTGCCTTTTTACTTTTTGTCTGTCAACAGCATACTGAGCACATGCATTTGCTTACTGAATCTGGCCTAATTGAATTTCTGTTCACTGCTGACATAAGTTCACATGGTTTTGGAGCACTTTGGTGTCTGAACATTTCTCTTGCTCTCCTCTTGCCTCACTGCTATTTTGTCTGTGACTGATAGCACCCCTCACAGCAGCTGACTTTTTCCCAGCCTCCGTGTTTACTCCCAGAGCCTATTCTTCCATCTCTGCTGTAAGGGTGCTTTGTGGTGGAGGATCATGTTGTACAATAGTACATACAGAATAGTTTTACTTATGGAATATGTGGTCTTGGAAATTAAGTTATCCATGAAATCCTGAAAGTCCATTTCTAACTTGCTGCTCACTTGTAACGGTTTCCCTGATCACTATGTAAATTCTTTTAATGCTAATCTTAACATTTTGTGAGGAAGCAGAATTCTATATTTATCTGACACATTTCAGCATTTGTTTTGAGCTCTCCTATTGCCATTTTTCCTGTGTTGCAGGATTAGATATGGACTCCGATCACAGGGAACAAGATGGAAGCTGTGAAGTGACTAACAGCGGGAGGGTTCCTGGATTTTCAGACACCACTGCCTCCGCAGCATCACCCTCAGAGTTGCACATTCAGAGATGTTCAGAGGATGAGGAAACGCGTTTGCATTTGAACAGGAATAGAACAAAAAGAGTAAAGAGCGGTTCGAGGCAGATGTTTCTAGACAACAGTTTGTCAGATGGGGAAGAGAGAGGGGACACAGACAAGATAGTAGCTGAAGGCACCGCCAACGCATTTGCAAAGACACACTGCGGTGCCCCTGAGCCCGAAGGCAGTGATAATAAAGGAACTGATCATATGGTTTCAGAGCAGGATCCATACATTTCATGGATGTGTCCTTTAACATTGGATGAGCTATCCCCATCTCCCGATGACACATTAACAGAGGGATCTTCCAGTGTGTGGCCTGTCGGTCTGTCCTCAGCACCAGTTAAATCTAAGGAAAAGTCCGAGAATTGTTCAGGAGTGATCGTTAAACTGAGGAAGATACTTAGTGAAGGTCCTAAGAGAAAAAAGACTCGATACCAAGCAGTGTCCGGGTCAGGGCCATCTGCTGATGTCTCCCTCTCACAGACTGATGATGGGGAGAGTGTGATCAGCGAGGCCGACATTCACAGGAGGAGACCCAAAGGGAAGCGCAAGTGGCAGAAAACGGGAAACCGCTCTCATACTTTAAGACCCCTTGGCAGTTCTTCCAAAAGAAAGCACAAATCACTCTTGAAGATCAAATACTGTCCCTACTTGTCTGCCTGCCACAGTGCCGAACACAGGAGGCGATGGGTCCTGCGTTCAGCTGTCCAGAGGGCTCAGAGGGCCATGAGGTTCTACTACCCAGACTTAGTGGGGAAGAAGATACGCCATCTGTATGAGGAAGATGACAAATCAGAGGTGTGGTACAGAGGGGAGGTTCTGCGCATCCATGAGGCTAACCCCAACCCACTTAAGACCATATTTGAGGTCAGGTATGACAGTGAGCCAGAATGGAAGTACTACCTCGAGCTTCTAATAGACTACAAAAAAGGTTGGCTCAAAATTGAAGACTAGCATCCCGACACATACACACATTGCTATATCACCTCAGAGTGCAGTGACAGTTGACCCAATTTTTTCCCCTATAACTCAGCTACAACAGGCTCCTCAAGAATAAAGGGATTTTTTTGAATTAATGAAGGCACCCATATTGTGCTCTCTTTAGGAATGTTCAGTGTTCTCCACCCCCACCCCTCATTATCATTTATGCAGTGACTTTAACAAATAAAAATTTGATGCCATGCAAAAAAATCACTGCCTCACTGTGCTACTTAGTTTTATAAATTGAGCGTCAGTGGAGTATTTATTTTAAGTCATCCTTTTGTGTTGGCAGTGATATAGAGAGAAGTTAGTGGCTTGACATTTTTTTGAACGAGTGTTACCGTCAAACAGCGCCACACGTGTACAGTAATGGAGTGCCACTCACATATGACATTAATGCACAAAGTGATTTTTGACCCTGATGACGGTGGTCATCTTATTGTTGTAACTAATGTAAAAAGACAGGTGATGAATTAAAGGAAAAACCTCAAGCTTTGACCCTTCCAGTGAGAGCATCCAGTGGTACACTCATTCTCTTTCAGGACAACAGTGACCCTGCAAACAGGGAACAAGTTGTAGTGAGTGGTTGATGTCACCAAATATCCACCTAGCTGGACGCTTACGGGAGATGTTGGATACTGTTGGACAGCACTCTCAACTAGCAGCAACAAAATACCAGATGAGTGAAAGCACTAAAGTCAAAACACTGAATAATTTTTGGAAGGTTGGTCTGCCATCCCTCCAGCAGAGAACTCCTTTAGTTTGTCACCTCTTTGTAGCTTTGTGCAGAGCTGCTCGGGTCTTTTAAAGACACAGGTTGAGTGCCTCATCAGTTATAAGCTCATCATGAAACTTATAACTGAACCTCAAATTGTGGTTTAGTTTTGTATCATTTGTATGATTTTCTTACTTCTGTAGACTGAATTAAAACATTTTGCTCACCATCTTGTTTTTGTCACTTAATGTTCAAGAGAAAAAAAACCTGTTAACTGCATTCCTGTACAGCTTCAATGTGTTGCAGAGTGAATGAAAATGGATAAGCTGTCAAAAAATAATGGGCTCAATGTTACCTCTTCCCTTTTAATCACCGTGCATGTCACATTGAACCTCGCCATGAGTAATCATGTTTGTCAGTACTACGGTGTCTTTGTCTCCATCATGTGGAGGAATAGTTAACTATAAAATTCACACTGTACTATCAAAAGTGCTCTTTATTTGTATTATATAATTCCAGGGATGGGGTTAGTTTATGCAAGTGACAGTACAACAATGGTAGTCTTTATAAGGACATAGTTTAACACCACCTCACATATTTAAATGGGTGCCGTCGCAAAAAATAAATGTTTCCAACAATGAAACAATGTTTGCAACATTTTGCACTTTAATAATCTCAAAACAGACAACTAATTCCCCCCACCCCCACATTTTTACACTACCAGGAAATCAAACACCTTTGATAGCATAAAGATATTTAGAAAAGTATTAAAAGTTTTTGGATGTCTCAATTTAATGCGAGTAGCTGCTCCTCTTACTCCATTTGTTAAGTTGAAATGTTCATGAACTACTAGCAGACACAATGAAAACCCTGGAGAGCACATTAGCCTAATGAGCAGAGCTACAGCTGGTGTTGCTGCAAGACGGCTTGGGGAAACAAACAAAAAAAAACATCTTTTGTCCATTCACCTTGTCATCACAGGTTTGAGATCTGAGAGAAGAATTAAAATGACATCATACTACAAAAAAAGCAAACAAAAAAAAACACCCGATCACTATAGTACACTGCAAGTAAACTGGTGTCAAAAAGGGGAAAAAAATCTTAAAATTAGTCAAAGTTATTAAATTAATTCCATGCCATTTCGGAAGACAAATCTGCCAAGGTCTGTAGGACACCACACTGCAAAATACATAGCGAATAAGTGAATCATTGATGTTAAGGTAATTAAGATGAGAAAACCTACGCTAATGACTCACACAGTACTCCAAAAAATTAGATTTGTCATGACATTTATTCAAATAAACAATACAGTTTTATAATTTGCTAGGATAAAATAATGCGTTTGAACACATAAGAAGCATTTGGGAAAGAATTCCCCAAAGATCTGAAACTGGGGCAAAGGATGTGTTTCAGTGATGGCTGACACTGTGGTGTCATCTTCTGACTCGTATCAGTGCCTGCATAATCACGTCTTCACCAGTCAATCTTTTGAAGATTGCCGTATATTTCAGAGACATGAACAAGCATTTACAAGCAGAGAGCTTGACAACCAGAGCTACCGCCACACAGAGCAATGCAAAACCTGGAGGGGCACTGACATTTCAATGCGAAAACCTCAACCCACGAGCAAAAATTGCAGTCTTTAATGAAAAGCAGAATAGCGTTACAAAACACTCCTACAACCTTTAGAAGTTTGTCCTATCTCCCTCATCTCCTTAAGGATCACACGTCCATCTGTGTAGCTCAGTTAAAGCAATGTTCAGTCTCACTGCAAGGCAAGAGAGCTCCCAAAAGGAGATGATGCCACTATCAGCCTCCTGCCACTCCAATATTCCCTGCAAGAGCGATGCAGATGCCTGACCCTGTTTGACAGTGATCGAGCCCAATTAGCAGCAGTACAACGCCGCGCTGTCGGTACATTCCATTACCCTCATTCAATCCCCAAGGTGCAAGCTGAGCTTTAAGAGGGCTACCTCAAGCCACATCAGGAAAGAGAGGGAAAAAAAAGAAAAAAAAAAAAAAAGAGTGAATGTCACTCAGTTTGGCTCTTGCAAATAATTAATAATGTTCTTAAATGTTAAACACTTCTAAAAACAACTAGGAGGGCACAACAAAAGGTTAGCATAGAGGGACACTGGGCCGGTGCATTCTACCTCACCTCTGACCTGTAAAACTTTATCCTGCTCTCTGATTTTCTAACTCCACTGAGCACTTTCATTGAGTCCTCTATGCAATTACCTGGAAACTAAAGCAAATTCTGTAAGTCTCCACGTTGAGTTACTGTTTAGGTGTAACTTGTGACTGCTCTGAAGAGACTGCAGATGACAGGACAAATGTCTTATTGCCAAAGACCTTCAAAATTCCAACAGTCTGTGGAGAGTAGACAGACTCAACCTACATGGCAAATGTACACCGTTTTCAATATCGGTAAAGAATAAATATTTGAAAATTATGCAAACACGTGCCACTCTTGCTCTTGAACTTCCATGCATATGGACTATTTACAAATTGAAAAATACATACTCACTATTTTGTTCTTATGTTTTTCTTCTTTTCCCCCCTGAAATGTCTTTGCCCCTTTGCAATCAGCCTATCAACATTCAGCCACTCAGACAAGGATCTCACCACATATTGCAGACATGGCCAGGACAATTAAAGCTGTGTTGAAAAAATTTTCACACTGATGGGAAAACAAAAGTCAAAATCAAAACAGAAAAGATTCACCACCGAAAAAAACAAACAAAACAAAAACAAAAAAGAAGCAAAAACAAAAAACACAACAGAGGAAAATAAGATCAGGGGAGGTATTACAATACAAGCCAAAAGGATGTATTTGTTTAAGATGGATCTTCTGCTTTCTCAAGCGTCCGCTCTGTTGCTAACAATACTGTAGTACACTTTATTACTCTACCCTTTATTTAAATATAATTTACTTTGAAGATTTTGTTAAACAAATCCAGGAAAAAAAATGATGCAAAAGTGGTTGGTTTGCCAAAGGAGAGGCGGCAGAAGGCCCGTGCTGCCCTGTTAAATTGCATCAGCGCTCTAGTTTGTCAAGATACTCAAGAGTCCGTTGCATTGGGACGTGTTCTCAATCCTCAATGTACTCCCACAGGTCCTTCTCATAGCCTTCATGCACGTGCTGTAGCAGCACTCTTCGCCTGCTCTCACAGTATCTATAGACACAGGACAATTTTTAAGCACCAAAAACACACAAAGTTAGTCACAGCATACACCGATAGTTCTTCACTGACCTGTACTTGTCTTGTACTTTTTGCTTGATGTCCTGCAAGGAATCCTGGGAGATGTCCCTCTCTAGGTAGCCTGACAGCACCTCAGTGGCATTTTCCAGGTCTGCCTGGTTGTTCTGATGAATAATAATTGGATAAGCATCGTTGGTATGGTATGGGACTGAACAAACAAAAAAGGTAGCTCTTCTGCACTTAGACAATAGCAAACATGGACCATTTCTCCAACGGGCCCTTTAAACTACACTCTGGGTGACTAATCTTGATTGAGAGACTTCTGGTTTTAGAAAAAATAGAAATGTGGCCATTGTAGGATATAATCAGTCCTGCATTAAAATCAAAAGTGCGCGAGTAAAAGAGGGGAAGAGATAAATGCAGCTTTCAGAAAGGTGAAAAGCTGAAAGGTGTTACATCTGGGGTTGGTGAGGTATCCAATTATGCTCTTATGTCATGCTGCATTCATTTATGTGCAGTGCAAACACTGTTACCAAAATGTTTCAGCATGATGGTAAAGTCCTCATTTAAAAAGGTACAAAACTCTAAAAACATGCATACATTTGTTTATTTGAGCCAACTGTCCTACCTCAAAAATAATGGACTGGTTGTTCTTCTTGAGGTAGAAGGCAAAGACGTAAGTGAACATGAGTGTGGAGCGGCACTGGCACAGCACATCCACAGCCTTCTTCAGAAACTGCACCTCAATCCAGGACATGTTGTGCTGCTGCATTTCCTCCATCTTCTGCTTCACCTGAGCATAGAGCTTGTGCTCAAAGCGCAGACTCTGCATGTGGTTCATGTAGCGGTTGCAGTAGAACAGGTACCTCTGCAAGGCTGCCCTGGAGCGCTACACAGACACAGCATGGACTTTCTTTAATGTGAGCACACTAATTTCTACTTATAACACTGTCACATACTTTCTCATTGGGAACTGGATTATTAGACATGTACTGAAAATATGTCAAGTTTGAATCATCTTCACATAATTATCAATTTGCTGTGCAATTCTTTATAAAGTACATACAATATAACAGATATTGTAGATGTGTTTTTGTAAACTACAGAAATGTCACATTTAATAACCCCCCCCCCCCCCCACCTAATATTAAAATTTTTTTAAATTCAAAATTAATTAAAAAAAAAATATTTGATATAC
>VUQK01013928.1:0-13211 GCA_015106715.1 Bujurquina vittata
CACTACAGGGGTTAAAAAAAAAAATTAAAAATAACAATTTATTTTTATATTTATTTTTTTATTTTTTTTTATAATGATAAATATAAATTTGTTTATTAATATTTTTTTTTTTAAATTTATTTTTTTTTTTTTTAATTTTTTAATATTATTGTTATATAAGGTTTTACAAAAAAAAAAAAGCACCCTTACTCCCAGCCGGAAACTACAGTTTCCTTTCCCATTCATCTCAGTCTGATTTTGTTTTATTTCACAGGAGCCATTTTACAAACTCATTTGTTAAGCTACATAAAAGCATATTGAGCCCAGTGAAACCAAGCTTAGGAAAAGCGCAGAGGAAGCTCTCCTTTTCAGACAAAGAGATGGATTAAAGAAACAGCAGTCAGTTATTGTTGGTATTGAGGTTATTATACTGGCCAGCTGCGGCGACTCTCCACCACAATGAGACGCAGAACTTTCACTGTCAGGATCTACATTGGAAACAGCGAAAGGTAGCTGATTGTGTTTTTGCAGGTGAATACTCATTACGAATTCCTTCTTATCACAGCAGGGTACACAACATCAATCACAGGTTGCTTGAGCTAGAGGGAGCTTACAACCAAAACAACATAATGGAGGACGAGTTGAGTGAGATCCAGGGAGGCAGTGGAAGTTTCACTCCTGAGGGGGCAGTAAGTGGGGTGTTATGGAGGATGACGAGTACCTCTCATTTCAGCCAAGACGCTCCAAGGTGGTTGTTGAATGACATACAGACATGCGTATTCACCTCAGGGTGTAAATTTTGTGTATGTGTGTGTGTGGGTGTGTGTGCGTGTGTGTGTGTGTGTGTGTGTGGGGGGGGTGTTAGAGAAACTCCCTGTAAACTGATACCATGCAGAGTCTATCTGTCTTGCTATCCAGACAAGAAGAAATAGGGAGCAGATAGGGAATGAGATGGAGACGTTTTTCTTTCTTTTTGAGGACAGACACACATAAACACATCATCAGTGACACTACTCGCTGAATTAACATTCTATATGAAATGACATACCAGATAGTTAATTGGTAAAAGCTGAGAAATAGCTGTAACTTTAGAACTAACATTTCCAGGGGAACTCTATCCCAGCAAATCTTACAGAACGTGAGCAAACACATTGATAAAACATATAGACCATGATTTCTAGAACACTGCTGGCAGGAGCTTTCATTACAAGTCTTTGTACTTGTTGTGTTAACTGAAGCACTGTCAACACCTTTCACAAGTCTTTTTTTTTTCTTCAGCAATACTCCATTCTCACCCCTTGACCCTGTAATGGAATGAGCAGGTACAGGCAATGAGAACATGCAGTTATTAATTCCTGCAATCATCTTCTTCCCCTCCCATGATTTTATAAAGGATGACCCACTTGGGAATATTGCTTTACATGGACTTTCTTTAAGAATTCAGGTGTTCTAATGACATTTAATAATTCCCAGACAAAACTCAAATAAGCTGAATAACATGTTTGGCAACACACACACACACACTGCGCACAATGTGTGCCGTGTAGTTTTGCAGTCTGTGGTGAATTGAGGTGGGGCGAGGAATGTCCAAATAATACATTTCACCTTGGGTTAGAATGCGGTAATGAGAATATCAGAACGCAGACTTACTGAATTGCTATTGTGTGCTGAATTAATGTGTGACTGGCAGCTGGGGGATTTCCAGATTTTCACCATGATTCGGTGCCTTAAAGAAGACTTTGGTTTTATATACTTCGCAAAGCCAAAATAAGCTATTATTCTAATGAATGTGGCGTGACTTACAAAGCAGAAAGAAAGAAAGAAAGAAAGAAAGAGGAGGCAGCAGCAAGTTTATGAAGCTTATTAAACTGGGTGCAGTGATGTTATGTGGGCTTGACTGTGACGCCCTGCTTTTGTCTGAAAAAAATAACAGGCGTGTTTATTCAGTGGAATGCCAGAGTCTGACCCCAGACAGGAACCAAAAGAGGACATTTGCCTGCTCAAACATCATCACAGACAAAACATCGCACACAGCCAAAAGTTTGCAGTGTGTGTTTTGGGCGCTTCAGAGGGGCACACAAATCCTACTTTAGACTCTCGCCACCTCTTCCTAATGCACCCTGTCAGCTGAGAAAAAGGTATGTCATCACATTCGTTCTATCACTCCCTCTTGAGGACCAAAACAAGCTTTCATTATCTGTAGCCAGTCTCAAAGTGTTGTTGGTAAGTCATTCATTATCCATCCAGGAAAAGGGGGTGATTTGACAGCGTGAAACACTATGATAAACATGCGTTCTAAAGCAAGATTTGTGCCCTTCGGGTGTAGCCTAAGTTCTTTTTTATGTCTTTTATTCCAAGCATATTACCAACACAGCAGAAGCAGACAACTCTTAACATGATATGATAAGACGGCAGGTTATTTAGACAAACATTTCAGTACTTTTAAATGAAGCTATAATCACCCTTCTCTCCAAACATATCACCGGGTGCTTTTAAAATATGACAGAACTGTGTATAATATCACAGCAAAGTGCTTTCTATTGATGTGTGTGCTTCCGTAAGCCAAAAAGCAGCTGCCTTCACTTCTCTGGCACATCTCTGAAGTTTTATTATCTGCTCTGGCGCGAGCGTGCCGCTGAGAAGATCGAGTGGAGGATGAACCCAAAGCTGCACATCAGGCTGAGCGCCTAAAGTTGACAGGAGAATGAATGAATTAGGTGAGGTCTAAACACCGGATCCATAGCTCGGGCACGAAGGGTGGCATAAATCAGCCCCCCATAGATCAAGCCTTCGCAGCCATGTGTGTTCTGCCTATACGATTACATTTGAGAATCTGGAAAAGATTAGAGCTTTCACACTAACAATAAGCCACGGGATGGTTTATGAGGGGTTGGAGTGGTAGGCAACAGGAGAGAACATCACATCCCATCATTCAAGGTTCATGTGTAGCTTATTTTGGAGTACTTTAATCTGTGTCTAATCTATGTTTGCTCCATAAATTCAAGTTGCAGCCAAGAACTCGCTTAGCCCTCCTTTTTTTGTATACATTTTAAAGTTCATGAATCATTTTGTGAATCAAAGGGAACCAAACTTCAGGCACACTCGTCAGGAGAACTCTTAAGCACCTTTCAGCTCATTGTTTTGGTTGTGTGTTACTCCTAGTGCCAGCCCAAACCTGAATAAATGGGGAGGGACTGCATCCCGAAGGGCATCTGGTGTAAAATCTTTGCCTAATCAAACAGGTGGATCATCATGTAGAAGAAGATAAGATAGTCACCACGAGCATTTCTTTCATAAGTCCTGGATGAACCCGTTTATAGCCAACAGTAGCAGCACTGAAAGATTCATTTCCATTTTGTTCATCTCCACAGGATAAAACAATTAAACAGTTCATGGGTACATACTAACAACATTAAATGAGATTTTTGCAAACTTTATGAAACGCTACCAGATGTTTTGTTGTTACTGCTTTTTCTTCTTTTCTGAAGCAGAAAATATCAATGCTCACAGGTGCTGTAGCAGCATCTTCATCTTTCCTCATCAAAGTAACACAAAATGTGCCTTTTGTCATCGCTCAATTCCTCTTGAAGTATTCCAGCCCACACTATTTTTGCGTTATCAGAAAAGGTTACATAAACTGGGAGTTTGTAAATCAACATGTGGTGGTGCTTGATCCAAAATCACGTTCAGCGTTCTTTTTACTCACCATCTGTCCAACATCTGGGTACAGCACTTGCCCTTTCCTGACAGTAGTGAAGTCATGACGTGCTAAACTAACCCCCCGCCTTCTAACTTTCTTTCTGTTTGCACCGAAAACTCCCTCTGAGCAACAGCAGCTGCTTTTTACCCATTCTGCTTCATTAATAATTCAAGACCCCTTTTCACTGTTTAGTCATCATGTAAAATTCCTGCCACACTGAAGTGAGCAAGCACAGACTTGACTGAGATATGGACCCTCTCTAAATAGCTGGAAATGCTCCAGAAATAATGTGACACTTTGTGTGTTTGCGTGAATGCAATGTGCAAAATATGTGCTGTCGGTGCATTTGTGAAGTGTCTCCTGTAGAAAAGAAGCTATAAAAAGATGTCTAAATGCTCTAAATTACTCTCCACCTCTGCACCTCCCCTCTGTTTCATAATTCATTAATGTTATCTCTTTCGGCGTGCTATAAAAAAAACACTCCCCTTATGGTGTTCATTTCTGCCCCATTACCTAGGTTTATTAAATCAAGCTAAAACAGATAACCCCCATTAAGACGGTGCTGTAAGTCATACGTGACCCCGCTGTAAGAAAAGCAAGGAGTGAACAGAATATTGGCTTTCTGTAGCTCGTAAATTTTGTTGTAAATCTTTCCTTTTGGTGGAGACAATCACACAAATCTGCAGTGCTGTAAGTGTTTTAGTGATAACAACAAATTGCAAACACTTCATCATGTAAATGAAGCACTAACAGGGGAATCTTTTAACATTTTACAGTGCTCAGGTTTGTGTAGAGCAGCGTCTCAGTATGTCTGACGCATCCTGTGTGAGCAGCATGTAGTAGAAGGAAGCACAACAGTTCACAACATAAGTGCAGTCCAAGTAAAATATAGGCCACTCTTCCGCAGGGCACTAGAATTTACTATTACTTGGTTCACAAGCAACACCCCACCCCCTCAACTGCCAAAAATCAAGAAGGAAACATAATTCTGATGGATTGCATTTACTATCAATGTAACAAGGAAACTAGCTTAAGTAGTTTAATCAGTAAATCAGTGAAATGTCAAAAGACATCAGAGACTTTTTCCCCCCGCGAAATATCCAGTGTAAAGTAATCTAAACTTTCTTGTGGTTACACTTACAGCACTCTTTAAGAATGATTATGGTGTAGTTTTATATGGAAAAAGCTTGCACTGATTGGGACAACATGTTCAGCTATATTGAACCAAAACCGCAACGTTTCCCTGACTTTAAACATCGTGCTTTTGTTGCTTAAACACTAACCACAAACAGAAGTGTGGGTGTCCCTCCACAAAACCTCTTCTGCATCAATACAGTGCATAAATGGGGCAACCCATAAATTAAGAAAAAAATCCTTATACATAGCAAACTGCAGCCAGCAATTATGTTGGTCACTGGGGTGGTTTGAGGAATGGGTCTGAAATATATACAGTACATTTTAGAGCTTCATCTGGAATTGCACATGCTGCACTTTACTATGCAAACATCCATCTTCTATGTGTATGTGCATGTGCAGAATAGAAGTAATATGATTGCGTACCATCTTGCAAGCAAGCAAGCAATACAAGGGATTTTTATAGCCTCTGAATGAGTTGGACCTGAACGCCCAGGTCTGCAAGGTTCCAAACTCATTGTGTAAAAGGGATTGGGTTTTAAAATAGAACTGTAACATTTATTTCCTTTTCTTTTTAACTATATATCCAACTAAAGTTGAAGGGGGGCTAAACAGCAATGGGTGACTGTGGGTGAAAGGCCAGTTGCACCCCTGGGCACATTGCAGAGGAACAGATTCAGCCATTCATGTGCATATCCACAACTACGGGCAACTGAGAATTACCATGCAACTTAACGTGCATTCTTTTGGTCTGTGAGGAAACTAAAGGATCCTGAGAAAGCTTGCACAGGCACAGGGAGAGTACGCAAACTCCATGCAGAAAGGCACCAACTGTCAAGCTGCAGCAGTTTAAAACCTGTAAAACTTGTCAAACAACTGCACAAGTCTTGCCAAAATCACATTTTTTTTTCCTAATCTAAATTTAAATTATAGCTATAAAGATAGTATCCAAAGCATTGATTTTGATGCTGAGTCTGACACTGTTACAGTAGTATGAGGCCAAGTCAGTGATGTACTCTTTAAAGCCAACTCATATTTTATTCTTAGATTTTTTAAAAAAAATACTTTTCAGTTAAATCATCTCACAGCACACTGACGTTTAGGGGCACGCATGCCCAAAATGTTTGCCTGCGGCGATCAAGCGCGAAAGACTCAATTTCTCAGTTACTCAGGAGTTGTCTCATTCATTTACAGAAGATGAGCAAGTTAGAGTGGGTGGAATGAGCCGTCTCCAGGTATCAACATCAGAGTTCAGGGCAGACAGGTTTATCTTGTGTGTGGAAAATCATCCACACAAGAACACATAGAGAGGCCGTGACTGTGGTGAGATGTCCAGCGCAGGCTGAGTGTTGAAAAATCACAGCAGTCTCCGAGAGAAGAAAGAAGCTGGGAGAGTATCATTAGCAGAGCACTGACTTGGCTGACCTTTGGATATCCCTGCACAGCTTTCTTATCAGAGTCATTTATTACAGTCTGACCTCAGTGCACCACTAGTTCAGCAAAGAAGAGTGCTGATCTGCTCTTCAGCTCCCAGTATAAACGTTTAACACAGCAACACAGCGTGTGAGCAAGACTATACTGTCCCAAGGTCACCACAACTGATGGTGTGACTTCATGCTATAAAAGGAGTATAAAAGGAGGTCAAGACACTGAAAATATGCAGGCGAGGTGTGATGAGTTGTTTTAAAATATGCTATTTTAAAATGTTAAAAAGAGCAGGCACATACTCAAGAACAAAGCCAACAGAGGGTTGTTATTATAGATAATATAGAGTTTTTGTCCTTTTAATTATGAGGGTAATATTACCAGTAAAAGGAAAAAAATCTTCTCCATTTCCTCAGGATAGGAGGGAACACTGGAAAGAGCTGCATCAACACTTCTGCAAACATGAGCATTAACCTTGGCAGGGGACACCTCCCAGGGTGATGCTCACATCTCTCTTGGCCATCAAGATGTTCTTCCTTGATGAGCTCATCATACACCCACAAGAGGGGTGTACACCAGCTAAAGTATTTGTTACATGTACATGGCAATTTGCAGGTCAGGTCCTGGCCATAAAAGTGCAAAAAACGTTTTGTTTTCATCCTCATGGTGCAGTTGTGCAATTTGGTGCCGGCACCAATGCCACACAGGTATTACGTGCACATTTGTATATTTATCGGAGTTGTTGGTGGCACATTTTTAAAAGAGCTGAATGAGAAAACGCATGAAGCAAACCAGCTGATGTCAGTCTTTTCATCTGACCCTGAAAATAAACTCAATCTTACTCTTCCTTCAAAGCAGCATGAATTGCATCTGTTTCTTCCTTTGCTTTTTTAAAATTTACTATGACAATAATAAGAAAATGTGTTTTCCCTTTCATACTAAATCCTGCCTCATGAACCATAACTGAACCATGCCTGTCCAAGAGTTTAGTGTAAATTCCACGTGACAGCTGGGATTAACCACAGAAAGCGACACTGACTTGTTTTTTAAGTTGAACCTTGATGATTTTTGGGTGGATTATTGACTCAAACTGAACGGCAGTAGCTGTTTCTGAACCACATTCCACTGAAAAGGCAAGAAACAAAAAACCAAGCAATCATTTGGGGTTACAAAGAAATTGCTGAAGCCAAATATTTTGTCTGCATTTAATATAGAATAATACATATGTTACACATTAACCATGTCATAGGAATGCCTCTGTTCTTGTAGACACATGTTTGCTTCCCCACTTCTTTAGAATTGCAACATGAAAAAATTTTCAGTGTAACAGCTTACATGTGTAACCAATCATGTGAGAGAGTGTGCTCTGTGTCAGCATACATATATATAAAAAAACAAAAACAAAACAAAACAAAACATCCTGATTCCAATAACAGACATCAGGTCAACTTATTACTTACATTTCATAACACATAAAATGTCATCTTTTGGTGTCAAGTGTTCTCTTACACAGAAATGTGCAGGAGTAATACCTGGACCCTATCACACACACACACACACACTAACACACACACACACACACACACACACACACACACACACACACACACACACACACACACACAGTGATGTTTTTGTTATTTGGTTGCCAATAAACACTTGGGTGTTGCCCGTATGAGAGGAATAAGGTTTTTAGTTGTTTAGTTGTCTATGGCCTGTGTAATAACCCAGCAGGATTAATACCACATGAACATGTGTACTCTACCAGCACAGATACAAGATAAGAGCGACAGCAATGAATACCATATAATGCCTTCCAGAAAAGTCAGAAGCTATGTGCATCTGCTGTTCGAGCTCAGCAGTCACAGCTGATGGTTCCAGACAATACCGGGAAAGCTTTACAGCCAACATAAAACTGAGCAGTAAGGTGGGATGGTAGGTGAAGCTAAGCTAATCAACAACTTGCCGTGGATTTTTCTTTCAGTAGAGTTGAAGTGTTATTTATATCATTTTTTATAATTTTGTTGTTGTTTGTTTGCTTTCGCTGATGTAAGAAAAGGTTATGATCAGTAACGACACAGCAGGACTTAAATACTGAGCCAGACTCAGTGGCTCGACTAAAATGATGAGGCAGCGCTGTATGAAGTGGAGCTCTGAGCAGAAATCAGTGTGTGAAGACATCAAAGAGACAAAATGATTTAAATGCATATAAATACTCCTATAAACAAAAAGATTAACAACATTACTCTGCTAATACTATCAATATACATCGCGCAGCGCACACATACAAACACGCAATCAATACAATGCTACATACACAGTAAAGACAATGATTTCACACATTTACAGTCACTGGTTTGGCTTCACAATTATAGTAAATACATAATTTCAGTAACAGATTTTATAATAACATTGCTTTCTAAGTGCTTTTCAAACAGTCCACCAGAGATGAAATGTCACAGTCTTCAAGCTTTTCTGTGACTCTAGCATTTCCTCTTTTCATTGTCTTCTAATGTCAAACATAAAGCTGATAATGGACGGAGCGAATCAGCTGTAACATAAGTTTACATTGAATTAAATGCTTTTTTAAAATGCTTGCAGAGTTTTGTAACTTTTAGATCTGTGGTGGGTTTTCTACAGCTACAGCAGAGTATTCAGCCTCAGACACGTTTGAAGCCTCAATAAGACGTGCCAAGCCCGTCCTCGTCGAGTATTTGAAAATGAAGGCCTTCATGAGGTCATAGCGGTAGTTTCTGTTGATGAAGTTGTAGAGGATGGGGTTGAAACAGCAGTGAAGTAAGGACAGGCACTGGGTGAGATGTAAGGCCACGTAGATCACATTCTCCAGGCCACAGGTCAGTGGCACTATGCCCAGCTGTGACAGCGAATCAGCCAGGAGGACGCTGTGGTAGGGCCCCCAGCAGGCCAGAAAAACCACAATGTAGGCCAAGATCACCCTGCGGCTCACGCAACGCTCCTGCTCCACTGGGGAGGACGATGAAGAGGAAGAAGAAGAGCGAGCGAAAGCTCTGGCCAGCAGGACGTAAAACACTGCAATGACAGGAAAGGGGAGAACAAAGCCCAGCAGGATGAAGCTCAGCTGCACCCCCACCATCCATTCCCTGGGGTTCTCCTCTGGGTACACGGGCCTGCACAGCATGGTGTCCCCATGTGCTGACTTCACAGTATGCAAAAAATAGGTTTCTGGCAAGGAGGCCACCAGAGCCAGAAGCCACACCCCTACACACGCACCACGGCGGATCAACTTCCTGCGCGCACCTCCCTCATCTACATGATGCCTCAAACTCAGGTAGCGATCCACACTCATGCAGGCCAGGAAGAAGATGCTGCCAAAGAGGTTGACGGAGAACAGCATGTGCGTGAGTTTACATGCAGCTTCACCAAAGGGCCAGTGGCCATGCTGAGCCAGTGAGCTCACCCATATAGGCAGAGTGGCACAGACACAGAGATCTGCAACCGCCAGGTGAGCGATGTACATGTGTGTCTCGTGGCGAGGGCTGGAGTCTCTTTGCGCACGGATGTTGACCCAGAGGACCAGAGCGTTAGCAGCCAGGCCGACGATGAAGATGAAAGTGTAGAGGACACACATGGAGTTCAGCAGAGCAGTGCGGTTGAACGCTGTTGCGCACACCATTGACTCCACACTTGATATGTTGCTAAATGTTTCAGAGAGGTTGAAGTCCCCAAAAGCCTCCCACATTTCCTCCAGGTCACTGGTGCTTAGACTCATTTTTCAGCACTGGGAGAGCACTGCAAACCACTGGGAGGTAACACACACCACCTCTGACTGCGACAGGACCTGAAAAACATTAAAATAAATTATAATTTTTTGTAACATGCATTTATTTTGATAAAGACACAGCTGCTAAACGCGAGAGGTTTATCAACAAACCTTTGGGTATTATGTTTAAGACCTAAGTTTCTGCTGCATAAAGCCAGGCTTATTTTCCTCATGTGCACTGAATGGACTAATAAAACATAAACCCACTTGTGGTATGCCACCAGATCCCAAAGAATCTTAATGCGGTTAACTTGTTAAAACACTGCTTTCATGAGTTAATAGAGGCTCTCTGTTACCGTGTCAAAAACAGTGGGATTTTCTATGATTGATGTGCAGTCAGGGGGCAGCACAATAAATGTTTACATTAGCTCCACTGGCTCAGAGTGCAGATTAGACACAAGGAAGTGGGATCGAGAAGTCCAAACAGTGTGTATTTCCTGAACGTTCCGGGCATTCCGAGATAAAGCGGTGGTCAGGGTGGGAAACCTGATGCCAGAGTCTTGTTTGTTTTCTGCTCATAAAGCAGCCAAAGATCAGCTGTCACTCCCCAAATGATCAAAGAAAAGGCAGCTCATAACTTTAAATACGTCATCCTGCAACATCTGAATCTTATAACGCAGGAACACATGGCACACGCACTTTTAAAAACACTTAGATGCAGAAAGTAAGGTGACTGAAACATTATGCAAGATTAAAGAAGTAGCAGCCTGCAGCACCTTCAGTGTCTAAAACTTAGAACGGTTATTTTCAGCCTGACGGACCACCAAAATATTCACCCCGGCATGGCCTTCATTCACAGTATTCTGCTGTGATGTCTCTCTTGGCTAACTGTCAGTTTGACACAGTGTGAAAGATCAGAGGTGAAAGGTGATACATCAAAACCAGAACACAAGAGGCTTAACCCCACTGTCGCCCCTGACTGACTTGTACGCCCACAGAGTGAATTGTGTGCAGAGATCAGCAGGAAGGCTCGACGCCTGCAAAAATGGTCTGACCACAGTAAACATGGAGGTCACCAACCACTGGGTGACACAGCACGCCACAGAGCTGTGAAATGCGACCATATTAGACATCTGTCTGTGTAAGAGAATGGCGCTGTACACATCATAATTCACAAACGAAGTTGGAAAAAAACCCCAGGCAAGTTGAATTTCAGTGTAAACAATGACAGCTGGAACATATTAGGATGTGCAGCTGTCTAGTGAGGGTTGTGTCTGCTTACTTGATTACTTATTTTCATTTTATGTCACTTTACACCTCTGCCATGACAAATCTCAGATAATATGGGTCAGTCTAGTTTATTTTTGCACCATTTTGCTTTTTAGCCGCAGGTATTTTTAGACATTGGTGGCAATGTTGCAAATTACAATGCAAAACTGTTTTTTTAAGTGATGGCATACACTAGAGTGACTTTAAAAAGTCATTCCAATCTGGTTATTGCCTATAATAATATTTCATATGTAATATTAGATTACATGGACTTTTTTTATTTTAATAGAACCATTTAATAAAAATTCAGGAGGTTGATGCAGAATTGCTTCCATCATTCATTGCTATTACTACTTTTACAGAGCAATAAATCTAAATGTTACCTTTAGCATGGCCTGGTATAAAACACTTTAAAGAGATGTCACGCTCCTCACATTTCATTTAACTTTCAGTTATTTTGAGATGCCACGGAGACCTATTCATCCTACAGGGATTTTCCAGGATAATCCCCCACAATTGTTTCTGTCTAATTCCCGTATACTGTATGTAAAACACTTGCAGGTGCCAGGTAGCTCTGCGGGCTTCAAGCTCATTAACCTTTTAACACCGACACTGTTAGATAACACAGGGAGCGCATGAAACCGTGCTCTATCTCTGGGATCTCACTGATAAAGCAGCTCAATTTTTAAAGCTGGCTTTTGGGTAGCATTTCATTTCATGTTCTTGTCTATTTCCTTTTTTAAAAAAACTTTTATGTAAAGCACCACGTGATTTTATCTTGAAAGGCGCTGCTCCATCTCTCACTCTGTTTCTCCATGCACCCCTTTCCTCTCTCCCCCCTCTCTCCTCCCTTTCTTCTTTTATTTAGCTCGCTACTATCCAGATACAAATTAGGTTTAAACTCTTCTGTATCTCAATACACAGAAAATAAAAAGCCGGGGAGGGTTATTTTCATGTGCAAATGCTGCCCACGCGGTCAGTGCAGGTGCAGCGCGTTTGTCACAAGTTTCTCCTGCCAGTCTCGATTTACAGTTTACAGTTTGCAATCAGATATTCACCCTCTGGGACAGGACGTAATGTTTCCGTGTAGATGAACTCTTAAGTGTTGTTTTGTGCGTCATTACGCAAAAGCGCTAAATCTAAGCTCCCTCCGACGACCGACATACTATGTCATTGTTGTCATTGTTGATTTATATCAGGCGAGAAACAAATGTCTGTTATCAGATTAGAGTTTGGTATACAGAAGCCCGACTCCAGATTTGAATGGGAAAGCAAACAGAGATTACAGGCGGGCTGGAAGGATTGAGAGCAATGAAACTGCTATTATTGTAAACTGTGTATGTTTCAGAAACAATTACGCGATGATTTACCTTGGTCTGGTATTTGTTATAATAATAATAATAAACAGTCGATAGAAGGGTCAAAATGCAATAAATAGAACCGAAGCCATTTTTATAGAAGTAAACTTCTTCACGTCGCGCATTTCAAGAGTTTTTAAAGACGTATAAAAAGTCGGGAAAAGACATTTTTCCTGAACCACAATAGCTCCTTTAAGCACCCTACCTGTTTGTCTTCTTTTTCCCTCTCCTGAGGAGCAGCCTTCTTTGCGATAAGCTCTGATGTCAGCTGATACCTTCAGCTCCACTGCAACAACTCTGCGTGCGCTTCCCTTCGCCAGCTTAAATGAATGTGAGCCTGTTTCTTGTCCTGCACTTGCTGATACTTCCAAGAGCAACGCCTCCAAGGTTGGTCCTAAACAGCCTCGCGTATTGACACGGCATCACCAAGCGTTCACTCAACAGTCAGCAGCCCAGCCAGTTTCGGTTTGGGTGCCCCCCCCCCCCCCCCCCCCCCCCCCCCCCCCACCCCCCACACACACCCCCCCCCCCCCCCCCCTTTTTCTTTTCATTTTCTTTTTAAAAAATTGTGTTTTAAATATACAAAAAAACATACATTAAAAGA
>VUQK01013928.1:28564-43963 GCA_015106715.1 Bujurquina vittata
CGAAAAAGACAAAAAGCCAGGTTTTTTGGGGGGGGGGGGGGGGGGTGCAGTGATATATCCCACTCTGTCTTGTTACAACATTGTGTGCTTTGCTATGAGTCCGGTGGCTGAGTGATCCTCTCAATCTACTGTTACGCAATTACCATTACTGGCTTTTCATGGTTGCATTGAGGCTTCAAAACATACAGTAAGCCATAAAAGAAACATCTCAGGACCACCTTTAGACAGTATTATACCCCACAGTCATGTAAATTATAGAGTTTATAAAGGCATGAAAAGGTACACTGCACACACATAATTACAGATTATTCTTGTTGATCTTTAAGATCAGTGTGGGTATGAAGAGAAAAAGGTGAATTGCAGTGCCATCATGTGGCCAAAGTAAAATTTGTAATTAAATACATATTGCAGTAGCTATTTAAAAAATAAATCCAGAACCAGTTGTGTGGGGTTACTGAGGTGAATTCAGTCATTATTTTTTTATTTTAAACAACTTTTTTGACAGATTTCTAAAATATGTTTTGTTGGTTTCATGACAACTGGTTTAATACATTTGTTAAACACTGTACATGCAGTGATTTTTTTCTAGTTAACTCACTCCTGTTAAAAATAAATTATGATTCTGTTCCACTGGCGCTGATGTGAACAAACAGGTCACTCCTAAACATCCTAAACATTATTTAGGATTTTAAAGGAAGCAGCTTTACTTAATTCCCTGCGAGAGATGCTGAGCTTGCTCTTAATAGTAAAGTTATAGCACAATAATAGACATTTTGGCAATCGTGACTGATGCCACTTTATTGGCTGTTTCTATGGTACAATCCAGACTAGCTACTGTACACAAACATCAGCAGAGTAATCAGATTTCTGGTCATGCCTGCCCTCTAGTGGATCAGAATTAAGCAAGATGTGCAATAACAGGGATGGACATTATTTTTAACCTTGTGTTTTGACTCACCATCAATGAACATACATTTAAAGAAAATTCAACCTGTCAGAAGTGGGATTTGAACCCACGCCTCCAGAGGAGACTGCGACCTGAACTCAGCACCTTAGACCGCTCGGCCATCCTGACTGACACAATGTGAGCTGTCATTCTTTCACTGTTTCATTGCTGCATTTATGTAGCCATAGAGTTTACTAAAATCATCTCATTTGATTTTAATAAAATCTTTAAATTCTAACTTAGGAAGGAAGACATCATATTATTCATATTCATATTCATATTCCGCCATATTCTACATCATATTAAAAATTATTTCTGGGTGACAGTGCTTGGGTTCTCTTGCAGCCAAATCGCTGATTTGATGTAGTTTATGGTTTAATCACAAACTGCAAATATCCAAAGTGACTAATGGCTACCCAGATGGCAAGTCATGATTTGTTGCCCCTGACAGAACAGAATCATTGCGAATCATGCAAACAGCAACCTTTCACAGATTAATGCCACTGATCTAATCGCTGCATTGAGCACAAGTCCAGGATTTACTGGGAAACTTTTGGCACCACCTCAGCTCTGCTGCCTGGCAGGGAAACAAATGGATTTGCTGCTTTGGCCTTCGGGACGAGATCCAGAGGGAAGTCCTGAACCATTATTGGATTCTCACTCTGAAACTCTAAAATTTCCTTTTAATGAGTCACACTGAAGACTAGAGAGTTAATGTCAGCACAAGGTTTTCTTTGTGAGAAGTTTGGTTTCAAAATAATCAAAAACAAAAGACCAAAAAAAAAAATGGAAATGAACGTCACCGGCACTATAGGTTTGCAGATTTTGAGCACCATCACATAAAATAAAGAATATCCCAATGTGTTAAAATGACTCAATGGCACTGAATCATTTTATCCTCCTCTTCTTCACTGTTGATTCATTTGTCATCTTTGTGCTATACGTTGTGCAATAAATGTTGCGATTTTTAATGTATATTTTCCCATTTTGTATCTCTGCAAAGCGATGTGTATTTTAAATGGCACACTGCTGCTCTATTTCAGCACATCAGTGACAGCCACATGTTTTGTGTGTATACGCCCACCCCCTGTCCTTAGCCTCCCTCAGTACTTTTCTCATCTGGATAATAAGTCACTTATTATGTGTTTGTCAAGCAAATAGGTTTTCCCAATTCAAAACCCCCCAAAGGCAACGCGATGAAGAGATGTTCACTGAACTGTGGCGGTGTCTAGCAGTAAAACACAGTGCTGTGCTCTCTGTAGAGTGGATGACACACAAACCTTGTGGATGTTTATTTGATGTTATAGCACAAGCATGGAGTGAGCTGGGAGCCAGCACTTTGGGAAAAAGTCTCTGTGCTGAATGGCTCCCTCTATCTTCTCTGTTACATTACTATGTCGTACACTTCTGTGCGGTCTACAAAGTGCCCTGAGACATGGAGAAACCTGTAAATTCATCCTACTTAGCTAGAATAACCTACAAACTATTTGTGTTCTAAGAACCTAATCTCAGATTTTACACTCAAAAACTCTTTCCAGTTTTCCCCAGCTCTGCGGTTCTGTTCAAAACTAAACCTGAACCTGCATGTATAAATATCAATAAATAAAAAATACTATTTGCTTATTTTCTTTTAAATTAAATGCATAACTTTTTGTATTTGCTGTTTATATGTTTTCCCTGTGGCTGTGGGAGAGGGGGCCAGTGGTTAGCACTGTTGCCTCACAGTACCTGGGGTCAAATCCACTGGTCAGCTGAGGCTCTTCTGTGTGGAGCCTATATGCTCCCCGGGAACTCTGGCCTCCTACCCACAGTCCAACAAGCATGCATGTTAGGTTAACTGGGGTCTCTAAATTGGCTGGTTGCATCTGTCTTCCTGTGTTAGTCCTGTGACAGACTGGTGACCCTGTCCAGGATCTACCCGGCCCTTTGCCCCATGACAGCTGGGATAAGCTCCAGCCCTTACACCCCCACCCCCCACCCCCGCAATCCTCAATTGGCTAAGTGGAAGAAGATGGATGGAAAAAGTGACGGGGCATGTTTACCTCTGTGTTGCATCATCTCTTCTTATGAAAAAGATGCAAATAGCTGAGTGCTGAAACTTTAGTATACTGCAGGATTTCAGCTGCTGACATTTTTCAATCTTTGTAAAAACAGAGCTTTATGTTTTGTCTGTGTATTCCTCCTCAGACTAAACGATTAAATGATCTGTTGGTTACATCCGCTCAGCATTTAGAGTAGCTTGTAAAGCTGTGCCAAGCCCATCTGCCATTACAGTGATTAGAATGTGTTTATTGGAAGTGTAAGGAGTAAATCACCTCTCTGCTTTATTAATTGTTTAATCATTTTTCTTCTACTTATGCTTTTCAGGGTCACACAGGCACTGGAGCCTATTGGAGTTGCCATTGGGCCAGAGCCAGAGAACAACACAGAGAAACAGATAACCCTTCATACTTATATTCACATCTGCAGCCAATTTAGAATCACCAATTAACCTAACCCCACTAACTGCATGTCTTTGGACTGTGGCAGGAAGCCGGAGCACCCAGAGAGAAAGCACGCAGATGCAGGGAGAACATGCAAACTCCACTCCTGGACAGATGGTGGATTCAAACCCAGGACCTTCTTGCTGTGAGGCAACAGTATAAACCACAACACCACCATGCTTTAGTTATTTAGTAGTTAACTTAAATTTTATAACAAAGCATGATAAGAAATCATAACATTTGTTCACAGGTTGATGTTGTTTTCACTCATCAGAGTTCTTTTTGTCTGTCCTTTTTGTTCATTATTGTTATCCCCTCCTCCATTTCTCCCCTTTGTCCCCTGTCACCATGGGGACAGAGCTGATTGATTAGATGTCACCAAAGTCCAAACCAGCAGGAAGAAAATATGACAGCAGATGTTCACCAGACTGAGTGAGGAAAACAGGGAATGCAGTAAAACTTAACTACTTTGATTCATTTACATTTACTGTGCTGTTTGCTGAGAACTCATTACAGAAGCTGACAAATGAACACGATGGAGGGAAAGTTATGGTAAGTAATACAAAGAAAAGATTTTAAAAATGCATGTTCATAACGCACAGGTTTGCATGTGTGTTATGAACAGATGAGAAGCAGGAGATGTAAATATGAGGCTTGCGGCCATGTCCTTTAAACAGATGGTGCCCAGACCGAGACAGATGAGGAGTTAAACCTGAAAGAACCAATAAGAAAAGGAGGAGACGATACAAGATACAGTTGGGCTATATGGTCACAGCTGCTTAAACTCAATAATGAGTTGTTGCCCATTAGAGGCTCTGTTTGATATTGCTAAGGTTCAGTCAAGATTTATTTTAGTAACTCTGTTTAACGACTAAATTGTATTGAAGTTTGATATTTAAAAAAATAAGATTTTTAAATGTCATTAATTGTTACCAGCTATCTGAGCTTCTCTAGAATCTGCAGCATATCCTTCACATACTGACTGATCTGGCATTACCTGCTGACATTAAGCCTATTGTGCAAACAAAGGAGGGGCTTCCAGACAAAATACATGTTTCAAATGAAGGTCAATAAGTAAAAGAGAAAAGAAGAACTGGTACAGAAATAATGTATGTACATGTATACGATATAGCTGCCAAAGCCAGCCTAATGTAACCTTGCAAGAAAGCCGTAAGAAAAGAATTTTTATGTACATTGTTTAGGCTACATTATTACAACAAGCGATACATCGTAAGTATACTGTAATTTTATCTTAGACTGAACATAATTATCATCAATCAACTCTTATTGCGTTGTGCTAGGAGCTGCCCACAAAACAGGCTTTTAGCCAGACTGCTGAATGCTTTTTCTCCAATGTATGTTCCAACTATTAATGATCAATAAAAGATCGTCCCATTGCTTGTTTTTCATAATGATGGCAAAAGAGATTCCATAATTTTGCCAGAGGGGCAGATTGGTTAGCATTTATATTTTATTGGATATTAGAGTGTAAATAAAACTTACAAAAAGATACAGACAGAACTGATGATCACTGCTTCGGCAGCGATGGTAAATTCAGATATTCGGAGGGCTCACAGTCCTGCAAACAAGTCAGTGAAACGTGAATATTAGATCTAAGCTGACTAAAGAAATGCATCCATGCCGTTAAATCCATCAAGCCCTCTTTGAAAAGGCTACATAAATATTGATGTTTGCTAACACAGCAATGTTGAGAAGTCAACACTGCTCATCTTTCTTCCTGTGATGACCATCATATCCCCGCCATTTCCAAAATCGACAACACATAAATGGTCATGCAGCGCCTTGGAGAGAATGGTAATGATGTTAGCCATATGCCAAGGCCATCTCAATAACTCCACATGATCCCAATTGAAAATTTATGGTGCCATTTCTGACAGCGTCTGAGGAAACATTTTCCAACACCAACACAGAGGTGGAGGCTCACTGGTGATTTACTCACAGTGATTATGTTAGTAATGATTAGCACTGACATTTCCAGAAATGAGCAGATCAAAATGTCATAGCTGCAGCTCTGTAGCTACTACACTGGACCATAAGAAGCTACAAAATCATTTCCACAACATAAGGGTGAGTCTCAGTGCGTGGTATGCATGACTTGCATGAAAAAAAAGAGTTTAAATTTTCACACATTTATTTCTGAGTCTATGTTTGAACAGCTCTCAGCCCCCCCCATGCACTGTGGGGGCATTTTGCAGCTTATAACAAAAGCAAGTGCTGTGCACACTGTTTTGCAGAGCTCACAGCTTTCCAAAAGCAATCTTGTCACCTGCTCACTCTCCACTTTCATAAATATGACTCAGTCTTGCATCAGGTGACGGCTATTAGATGGCAGCAGGTAGTCCATGGCTATGACACTATGACAATTTTTTACCAAATTTTCCTTCTATGTACTCACAGGTGCTCACTTGACCTTCTACTAAGAAGAGCCACCGAAATGTGACGTCACTAGCAGAAGTTTCACGTCAAGTGGACTTTAATGAATTTAGCTGACTGCTGTTTAACCTTTAAAATGCACCGTCTGCACAAACAAATCCATTATTTATTTATTTGTTTATTTAGGTTCATAAATCACGCAGGCAGTTTTTACCTGCTGGTTAGTATAAGTGAAAGGAGGGAGCGGTCTGGACAGCAGACATCCTCCCCGTCATTCGGTTTGCTTGTCGTCACTGTGCTCCATATGGAAAGACGAGAGCGCACAGACGGGCGAGGAAGCATTAAAAAAATGCTGCTGCTGAAGGGAGCGAAATAACAGTGACAGTATGATGTAAGGAAAGGACTGGGAGGACTGAATTTCAATCCACCTCATAACTAGTCCCATTGCCCGTTTTCATCTGTTTAACTCGACTGAAGTAAATCCAGCGCAAGACGGCATGAAGGCTGCTGGGGAGATAACTTTACCTGCAGCTTAAATATTTTATATTCCTGACTCAGATGAAACCCGTTTCTTGAATGTACGAGGTAAGTTAAACGTTGTTTTTGTTCCATTTTACTCGACGGTCTTCTGTGCCGTCTCCGTCTGTTCTTTAGTTTTCGACTCTGATTGAAAGCTGAAATAAAGTGTTATCAAATAAAAACACAAAAGAATGGAAAATTAATTCGAGCCTCGTCCTGCACCTTCTTTTACTGCATATCACATTCAGGGAATATATCATAATGTGTGCTGTTATTATGCCAGTCGTTTTTGGAAAACTTCAGTTTGTTTCACTGCCTTTATATTTCAGAACCTCGGACAGCGTCGTTGTAGCGGTAATACTTCAGATTCTCCACTGAAGGGCAGCAAGAGTCTCATATTTCAGTATTTTTTCCAATTACATAAGTGATAGCCAAAGAAAACTAACAAATATATTTTTAGATTTGTATCCAAAGGTTTTGCAAATGTTGCCTCAGTTCCCTTAGTGGTGAATTTATTTTTTTTTTTTAAACAGAGGCTCTGATATGATGCTCAGTGGTGAACATCAGGAGTCTGATCTCCCCTGGGGACAAACAGACACAGACAACCTTCTGGACTCTTTCAGTGCGCTGTGTGGGTCCATGCCGGTCGGGACCATGGATGGAGAGACCAAAGCGCGGTCCAGGGAAGAGAAGAGGCGCAGGAGGCGCGCCACAGCTAAATATCGATCTGCGCATGCCACCAGGGAACGGGTCCGTGTCGTGGCCTTCAATGTTGCCTTTGCGGAACTGAGAAAGCTGCTCCCAACGCTTCCACCAGACAAAAAGTTGTCCAAGATTGAAATCTTGCGGCTCGCGATTTGTTACATCTCATATCTTGACCACGTGCTGGATGTTTAGAACAAACATCCGCCCAATGTGATAGTGCGTAACCAGCTACAGAGCAGCAGATGTGGGGAATCCCTTTAAGCGCGCGTCTGTATACTAATGGACATTGTAGCCTCTACGATCAGTCATTTTATATATATATATATATATGAGAGGTTTTTTCATTATGTGGATGAGCTGCAGGACTGAAGACTTATTATCAGCAGAATGGAAATATTCTGAAAAAGCTTTTATTTATTGCATATTACATTCTGTGTATTGTGCCCCAAATTACCAAAACAGTATTATGCTTAATCTTAATTTTTTTTCCACCAAGGTGTAAAAATACTACTACTACTGTAACAGTCCTGCGTTCTGTGTTTTCTCTAGTATTGGAAGGTCAATGGCATGTTAAAGCTCACTTAATCAAATTTGCTTGAAATGAACAGTAAAAAGCTCATCATGTTTACGAAAGCCAACATTTTCAGTCATTAATTAATTAAGTCTGATTCTAAAGCCTTTTCAAATGTTTTTTCCAAACACGACAAAAAATCTTTTAAAGGATTGTTTGTGCCAGTAATGTCTGTAAAGCAGTTGACACTTTTTGTTGTACATTAGTCATATGTAAATGAAGACACAGGTGTAATTGATGGACCGCAAAACACATCACTGAACGTTTAACGTTTTGATATTCTGCCCAATAACATCAGGCTGTAGCTTTCAGCTCACTCGTCCCTGTGGTTTTCCTCTCCATTAGTCAGAGGCTGTCTGTGCTCCTCGTGTCGTCCCTTTATGTGAATCTGTAATGTGGCCCAAGGGGCTCGAGGTATTGTTCATGTCCACTCCAGCAGTAAGACTGACAGTCCTTTGTGTGTGCACAGCCCATTACACACACTGGTCTGCACACTGAACACAATATGTCTGAGAATATATGGAATATGGGACTCAGTTTAATACCAGATTTCAGACCAAGTAGGGCAAAGAAATGTAAAGCCTATATGTGCTTATAGACCTTGGTCAAACAGGAATTTGCTTAGTGTTACACAAAATGACCACAAATAGAACTTATTTAGAACTTAGAACTATTTAATATTGACATAAGTTTGATTCAATTTGGAACATTTACTGTGTAAATGCACCTGCTCCTGCACACTTTTCGGATTGGAAAATGTTGAAAATGTTTATTTCAGATTTCATTTCAGACTTTTTTTTTTTTTTTGCAAGGAGCAACATTACCCTCTGCTGGCAGTTGAGAGAAAAACTAAAATAAACTTAAAAAAAATATTTATTTCTCGGACCCTATTTAAAATTGAAAGCTTTTTGGAGAAATCTTTGTTATTACATTTTAGATCATATTTAAGATCACTGTTACATATTTTGTGTATTTTGAGCCACTGAAAATACTGAGATTTTTCTGATATCTCGAGAGATTCATTAGCACATGGAGATTCCTCCATAACACATAATTAGCATGCAATCCATGCAGAAAAAGTCTCAGCCATAAGGGAAATTCAAACTGTCGAAGATGTGATGTAATCAGAAGCCCAAGAGAGAAACTATTAAATCAACTGCGGTGTTCAGGGTCAAGAATTAACTCAAAACTAGCACCACTGGATTGTGTTTTATTGATTATTGCTATTGTTGTAAAGAGAATAAAGAAAACCTGGCATTATTTCAGGTTGCAAAGGTGGTTCTTTTAACAGCAGTGAAAAATGGCATTTTCCCTTCTACATTTTGTCTCTGTCACTTAGCCTGAGATGGAATCTCCTCTGGCAATTTATCCAATACAGAACCCACTTTTTCTTTCTTTCTTTTTGGCAGATCCACGCAGCGAGGCACAGACAGGTGCTGTCTGCAGAGATCAGAGGTGAGCTGCCAGGGCCCTGAAAGTGTCAGTTATGGCACCAGAACCTCCAGTTATTATAGAAATGATATCTGTGGGATGACACTAATGAGATACCAGAATCAGGTGCAGGTGTTAAGCCCCTATTAGCCCCACCTTTAAGCATTCTTTCTTGTACAATTAATCTCATATATTAAGTTGATGAGTTGCATATGCAGCTCGTCACAAATGAAGGAAAATGGACACAATATAAGATGAATTAACAAAGGTCGCAAAAGATGTTTTTAACACAGTGAGCTTCCTTTCAAGCGCATTATGATCAGATAGTCCAACCCTTATGGATGAATCTGGGGCTCAGGGTGGGTGCAGCTCTGCAGGCAATAACTGCAATAGCTCTGGGTGGAAAATTCAGGATATATTGTTGAAAACAAACACTTAAAGACATAAACTGTCGTGCTTTTCAGTTTTCCCACCAAAATCTTCAATAATACTTACATACTCGCATTCCTTCCCTGTAAAATTATTATAAGTTCCACACACTTTACAAGTGTAGTATGCGACACATTACACATTCTGTGTTCAGCTGCATAGAGAATCATGAATACATCTATTAATAAAGATCAAATGTATTGTGACGGGGTCGTCAGCGTGTAAGCTGACTGATTAAATATGCGGGAGTTGGGGGTGGGGCTTAATCATTCAATTTTCTAATTAGAAAGTGTAAAATGGCCCAGCACGTTTTGCACAGTGAAGGTAAAAATGTGAGTTAATCAGCAAATCACATTTAAAGATCAGACACACTCATTGAAGGCCCTGACCCTTCTAAAGCAGTCACAAAGGACGACCTCTTGCGGGCCACAGCGGAAAATACTCATTGTAGTGTGTCGTACACCCATGCTGCCTCCCTTTCTGGTCCTGCTAACCACAATGGCCAGGATCCTGTGAGCTGTCTCTCCGTGCAGACGCGCCTCACAGCAGCCGCAGCAGCTGCAGCTCCTCGGCCGCACATTCACTGACACGCAGGTGAAGGAATATGAAACGCCTCTGAGACAAAGGTAGGTAAACGAATCCACAGCTCTAATGTTTATTACACCCGGTACTGGCTGCCCTTGCCAAAATCCGGAGATACACCAGCACGCAGGAATCACTGCTGAAGTTCAATGCTGCCGTCGTGGGAAAATGGTTTCCTTTTCGCCAGACAGATGCAGCCGTGTAACCCGCATCAATCTGGAGCGCATGCTTTTCCTTTTTATTTACATCGCATCAGTACTGATTTTATGTAAACATAGCATTTGAAGCAGTAATCCAGAATCCATGCTTTATTTGAAGTGATTTAGTCTTGTGTGGTTAATGGGGTTCAGGGCGAGACTGAAAGCAGATCTGCTGTAACAGAAGCTGCAGCTGTGTGTAATAGAGAAGCAGCACCCCTTGTTCTGTGCGACCTGGTAGCCTTTATGTTAAAGGCTGGTAGAGATGCCTTCATCCAGCTGCTGTCTGGAGAGCACGCAGCTGGATGAGGTGTTAACTGTGAGCAGAGCAGCTTCACGTGTCTCCTGTCTGTGTGTCAGAGTCATAATACTGCAGTGAAACCGTGCAGCACCTACAGTTATTTATTATTGAGCAGTGTTGATAGGTCCTGCGCAGAGAGCCCAAGGACACTGAGGTCTGGGAACCCTGTTGAATAGATGAGTCAAACCCATGGAAGATATCAGTTCTTCCCATGGATGATCAAAAGTGATGCTGGCCTTTGTTCTCCTTTAAATCTGGGCAGCGTGTCAGAAGTGCAACAAGAACTGGAGCTACCTTTAGGGTAAAGAGAAGTACCGGGATCCCTCGAAGTTTAGGCAGCGTGGGGTAATCGGCAATACATTATAGAATAGTTGACAGTTGTGTATTTGGAGACATAAAAGCACTACACTTAAAATGGGAATGTACTGAGGTATCTCTTCAACAGCCTGCACAACACTCCTCGCCCTCCCTCTCTCTCCACTTCTACTGTATTTCTGTTTAGTTCCACATGAGCGGCTCACAGGGGACTAAAGTTTGCATTCCAGAGAACTGTGTCAGGTCTTAACTTTCTCCTTTTACAATGGGCAGCAGGGTGGGAGTAGCTATATCCAGTCACTGAAAGGTCACAGGTTTCCTTCTGCACATATAGGGGGGAAATGTAGGAAACAACGTCCTAATCACATCTGATATCATCGTACCGAAGGGCACAAAATAAGAAAAAAAAAGCTTTTTCTAAGGGAGTGTCATGACTTTGCATGTTTGACTCAGTTTTATGTGACTCAGCCCTTTGGTAATTTAATATGTTAATGAGCAGCTGTTCCTCTGGGTTATCTGTAGTCCACGAAGGGATTTAAGATATTAACCAATATACATTACACAGGCACACACTGTCACCCTTTTGTTTGATTTCAGAGAGCTCTCACACAGCCTAGTGGACTGTGTCGCTCCTGTGCATGTGTGTGCTTGTTGTTTCCACTGCCATTTTAAAAGAATGCATTTTAATGCAGTAATATAATCTGCAGTTTAGTTGTTTCAGGTCCTCAAATGTGACTGTTGTGGTGTAGTTTTCTATGGCAGTAAATAGCAGTTTGGCATTTGCATCAGCCAAACTGCTATTTTGAACATCTAGTAGCCGCTGTATATTTGCACAGCAGATTGGAGTTTTGTATCTTGTTTGCCTTAAAGCTACTAAACAGCTGATACAAGAAATCCATCAGATTGCCCAGCTGCTGTATCTGGAAGATTATGGCGTAATGCCACCGGGGCAGGGCGCACATCAAGGAAGGAAGGCATGAAAGCTAATAGGTGTGAGGGAGGGCACAGATGCCATGGTAACCAGGCCTCAGCATGTGCCCTGGGTGAGCTATGAGACTCATCTGTGCCATTTAGGGTGCCAGCACTGCATTGGATACCTTAATGGAATCTCCAATGCCACACCCCTCTTTCTCTGCTCAGTTTGGAGGGCAAATTTCTACACAGGCAAAATCTCACATTTACCGTGGAGCTGGAATAGCAGTGGGGGAAAAATGCTACACTTATTTATCATATGCTGCAGCTTTTCCCTCACGGAGCCCCACGCTTATTTATTGCAAGACTCAAATCTGCTTATGCCTCATCTCTGTAAAGGGAGTAAAAAATGACTCAATAATACCACGTGCTCGTGCACCCCTGAGCCTGACCATGTGTAATTACAGTAGCTCCCACTGTGCATCAGCTTCGATCCACTAAACAAACACCCTAATGAATGTTTGTTTTACATTAGTGTCAGCTTCTGCCCTGGTGAATCTCTTCTTAGTGCAGCCAACCAGAACGGTCTGCAGTGATTCAACTGTGCTTCACTGGAGAGTAGATTTTCCGCACAGGCTCCCCCTCAGAGGAGTACTGCGTTTTTGGGACTGTCTCAGAGGAAGCTCAGACAGCCGCACGTCCCTAATGCACGTTGTTAGCCCCGCATGTTTCATTCATAGTTATCGTTGGCTTGTAACTGATAGTTTTTCTTACCCCGTGGCTGCGATTTTCCACATGGCCTGGTTCACTGTGCCTCTTCATGCTCGTCGTGTGGATGAGTGGCTTCTCAGTGGGATCACTGTGGCCCACATACCACAGCCACGCGCCCAGAGATCAGCACTCAGGGGGTTAATGGCTTTTATTCAAATCACCAGGCGGATTCGTTTAACCGCACGAGTGACGGGTGTGATGGGAGGCTATTGCTTCCTCTTTATGCCTTCTCACTGTGCCTCACATCACCATCACTCTCACATACCCACTTAAGTGCGTCCACAAATTTTGTCTCAGCAGGGCCGATTATTATTGCTGCTGGATGGAGCCTTCTGTCTCCAGTGTTGCCAAGGTAACAATGGACGCTCCGGATGTGGGTTAGAGATGAGACGTATGACATCCCTCTTAAAACTCTGGCTTGTGTTTAAAATTTGATGCTGCACCATTAGCTTTGATTCTGTGAGTAGTATGTTACAGTAGGTTCAAGTCCGTTTATTATTGATGCTCTGTGTAAATGAAGCTCTGAATTGTTCAACATTATGTTCCCCCAGCTTTCATCAGCCTCCACAGATGCAGCCACTCTCTGAGAAATTGGGCTTTTTGTCACTAGGGCATCATTTTACATCAGGTTTGTTCGTCCCAAATTAAACTGGCGCTTCATCCCAAAATTTGCATAATAATCCTCTGTCCTGTAGTGCCATCTAGATTAATTTGGTGAGTCACCTAGTTTTGTAGATATTAGGTGTAGATAAATGTCCACCTTCTCTTGAATGGAACAAAACTAACTGGCACTTCCCTTGTGTGGCTCAAAACACCTAGATAGATAGATAGATAGATAGACAGACAGACAGACAGACAGACAGACAGACAGACAGACAGATAGATAGATAGATAGATAGATAGATAGATAGATAGATAGATAGATAGATAGCACTACAGCCTTTTACAACTTTCAGCTGCTCCCTAATTAACAAGGGGTTAGCACAGCAGGTAGCGCTGCATGTTTAATTTGGCAGAATTTTTACACTCGGTGCCCTTCCTGACACAAACCCAGAGGGGTCCTCTGAGAATCAAAGCAGGGAATGTTTCACTTCTTAGGCTGATGTGTAAACCACTACCCTATGGAGCCAATATACTGCATTAAGCAGAAAAATGTATTTTATCAGATTCAAGTTATTCTAAAGGTTGTAATAATGGTCTTACTGAGTTTATAGTCACTGTATAATAATCCTTAATGGAAAATCTTTGGTTTCTTACATATAGAAGAGACATTTCCCACCATAGGTAATTGAAGGAAAGGAAAACCATTTAAATCCTCTTAATGGAAATCTGCTTCATAGCAGTGTCTTCTCTTAAACCACCAGAACATCATCTCCAGGGCATTTGTATCCTCGTTTGCTGAATGGGCTGTTTTAGTGTTAGTATGCATCATTTGCCGTGGTGATAACAAATAGCCCGTGACGGGAAGAATAGTCCCAGTTAATAAATTGAGATGGGGATGGGGATGGTGATTGGCAGGTAGTTGTCAGGACAACAGCTGGGAGACAGACAGGGCATATTGAGGTCTAAATGAATGGTCATGCATGGTGAGCCATCCTCATTCATACATCACACATCAGGTTCACAGGAAGTCAGTCTGGCAAATTCAGCTGCAGCTAATGATGATGAGATGGAGAGAGTTCTCAATCTTTTCCAAATCACTGGTTATCAAATTTAAAACATGTTAGTTTTACGTAAATTACAGTGCAGCTTAGAATTAATTGGTGTACCTGAATTTGTTCCTTTAATGTGAATATATGAGTTTTATGTATATATTGACAAAGAGGATATTTGATTAAAGAATACTCACAGTGGGTATTTTGCAAACTGGTGGTGCATTCAGATGCAACATGTTTATTTATTTATTTATTTGTTTATTTATTTTTTGGTGAAAACCTTGTTGTCCTTGTCATGTGTAAAGTGCTTCAAAAGAGAATTAAGGCCTCTTTTTTTACAGTGGACTCTGCACTTGCTTCAGCACAGGTCTTACTGCAGCCATGGCTACCAAACAACTTATCCTCTTAACATCCAGCAGGGTTAGAGGTAGGGTTAAGCTAACACTCACCTCTTTTTATGGAATTGTACCAATTGGGAGAGATTCAGCTGTCTTCCGCAGATGGAAAAGATTATTGTAGATCTGTAAGGCTGAAATGCACGTATGTGGCCTTTTATGAAGGGTAGCCTCTTCTATTTTCCAAAGTTTGTTTCTTTAGTATGCAGCTACAAGCAAACCCAACCCTGGTGGATGTTAAGAGGTTATAAAAGTAGGCATTTTGTTTCATCAGATACAGCTTCAGCTAATACTGCATGCATTTTTTTCTGTTTTGTTACCCAAAGCCCTTAACATATGTCTGTGGTGTTCTATATTTATCTGTGCAACCTTTATATTTTCTCTCCCGAGATGCTTTTTTTTTTACAAGACAGACTGAGCTAAAACGGCAGTATTTAGGCACAAGCCATAAAACATGCATTCACACAGAAATGATGTGAGACTTGTAAAAAGACAGAGAGACTGTGTAAAACCTTCTTCATGAGACATGTTTTATATGTGGCATTTGAACGGCTGGATTTAAGTCAGATTTTCCAAATAAAGTGTGTCTTGTAAATGATTCCAAACAGAGGGTACAAAAATGAAATTTTTCCAACTTCAGAGCAAACTTTGAGCATTATCCATCTTATAACAACTGTGGCCATAGAAAGGGGATTTCTCTGATACACAGTAAAGAGATGGCAAAACACTGGGGGGGGGGGGGGGAGGGGGGGGGAGGGTTGAAAAAAATTAAACGGGGGGTTTGGTGTTTAGG
>VUQK01013929.1:0-14853 GCA_015106715.1 Bujurquina vittata
ATAAAAAAAAAAATATATTATTTTATATATATATATATATATATATATATATATATATATATATATATATATATATATACACACACACATATATGTGTGTATGTGGTTTTTATTTTTCATTTACATGGCATAGGAATTGCCTTTGTGCTTTCTGAGCAACTATTAAAAACTGCCATTCTATATACAATCATAAAAATGTAAAAGCAGAACACCAATGTTGCAGCTTTGTTTTGATACAAAAGGGGGCTTGTACAAGAAGGGAGGTATTATATTATTCCTTCTTTATATTCTGTAAGATAAAGCCCATTAAAGCCATCACAACACTCATTAAACAGGCATGCAGAATTTCCTCTGTGACAGAGCATATCCATTATTTGCAGACAGCGATAGAGACGATACATGAATAATGCCGGCTCCCTGCATGCCCTAAGGGCCTGCTCGAAATTGGACTTCAGTTTCTAAGACATAAGAAAGGCACGCTCATTGCCTAAACAGTGTCGTTCTTAGAATGAAATCTGACAGCTCATTTGAGAGGCAGTGTACTGTAGATGTTAAGCTGAACGGGCATGACTACTGCTTCTTGTTTTATCCTATTTACTTTTATTGTTTGTTGGTGGGTGCAAGTAAAACATTAACTGTCTGAGTGTAGGAGATCAAAGTGTTAATGAGGTCTTTAAGATAGATAAGCCCTGAATAAATTAATAATTTATGAAGATGTAATTAAAGGGTAGAATAGAGAAGAAAGCCCATCAAACCCACTGACCCAGCAAATGTCACCCCAACACACAGCAATGAGAAAACAGATAACGTGCACGGATCACACTCCTCTCAGGGTGTTGCTTTGTGCATGATCTGAATGATCAGCTTTACTCTCCTACCTATTTTTACTTCAGCCACACCTCGGATAATTCTTCTAAAAATTAAAGTGTGTGTTTACCCCAGTGGTTACTGTCCTTTTTTTTATGCAGCAGTGACAGAGACCTTGTGATAAGAAATGCGTTTGCCTCTAATGGATACACTGAAATGCAGTTGCATGGCTGCTCAACCAGATGGATTCTTCATGGATATGAAGACTTAGATTGTGTATAGCGTGGTCATTTCCACAGCAGGAAATCTGAGCAGTACTCGCATGGTCAAAAGTCAGATTGTGTAGATATGGATTGGCAAATCAAAGCCTGCACTGAGTTTCTGAGATAAGCCAGTCAATAGGAAGTGATGGTGAAGAGGTGACAAAGGCAGACTTTGGACCTCCTTCACTCGCCCTTCTCCTTTGCCTACACTGCAGTGTCTTGGTTTACATTTCTTCTCCTGTGCAAAACATGAAGAAGATTGATTTTGCCCCCCTGGACATACCTCTCCAGAGGAGACTGCAGACTGCCATGGTCTTGCAGTGGGTCTTTTGCTTCCTTGGTCTGGGTGAGTGCTGATTTTTAAATGGGCAAACCTGGAAATGATGGATGGATGGAAGTTCTGCTAAAGTTTTCCTCTGGCAGATTTTCAGTCATTTCTTTTGGCTCAATAAAGATTTTTATATTTTTTCATTATTATTTGGAAACACGCTTGTTTATCTGCTTTTGATAACGTAAAAGTTACTGTAAAAAAGACGCAATTTTTCAAGTGAGTTGAATTTCTGCATAGCCAGAAGAGGGAGCCAAAGTGAAGAACATCCAAGTCGGTTCATGCATCTGCTGTTTTTGCCATTCAGGGAAACAACGCTGAATATTGATGGCTTCTAAGCTTTTATCCATCACACCCACACAGCCCTGTCAATGTTTGCAATAACTTTAAACAAGATGTTAATAGCTTTAATTTTTCTTAGGCCCTAATAGAGTAGTTCTTGAATAATTTTCATTTAACCCACAGTTCAACTGTCTGTCTACACAATGTCTTTCTCTCCTCAGCACCCACCTGCATCTTCCTGTTCTTTTACCTGCTCTTCACTCGCTTCTGGCTCGTCAGCGTGCTGTATGCTGTCTGGTGGTACTTTGACTATGACACTCCTGCACGTGGAGGCCGCAGGGTGCCCTTCTTGTGCGGCCTCAAACTGTGGGAGTACATGCGGGATTACTTCCCCATCAAGGTGAGAGAGCGCTTTAGTAAAAGGCAAACTGTCCGTTCTCCTGTTTTCAGTCTTTAGGCTCCAGCTTTAGAATTAATGGAAGATATGAACGAGTGCCACTTTGAGACATTCCTCAAAGTGTGACCACACATGAGTAGCATTCTGTCTACACGACCATGGAAATGACTCCTGGCTTTTCAGCATGAGGAGTGTTTTTATATTGGCTGTCAAATAATAATAATAATAATAATAATAATAATACAAATAACTGAAGTGGTGCACCTCGTCTGTGGAATTCCCAGAGAAGAGAACCTCTATCAACAAACATCCGCCTCAGTGCATGGACAGACTTCTTCCTCCTGGTCATGACTGATACTTTGGACTGAGCTGATAAGACAAACAATTAAGCTGTTGTTGTTTTGGCACAAATCCTGTGTAAATGTTCCTTAACACTTCCTAAAAACCATTTATACTGACTTCTTTAAAATGACTTTAAATGTTTCTGTCGCTGAAATCTACAATTTCACAAACCTGTTGGACCTACTTGCAGTGCCGTAAGTGGGCACATCTGGGTGTGCATTAAGTAGCCCTAAGAGCCACAAGGGCTCACAATAGAAACACAACAGAAACCGACCAATATATGTGCTTATGTCATTGACCTGTTACAGGCGATTCTACTTCCTCAAAAACCTGCTTCGGCTCCAGAAACCTGTAACACAGTAAAGAATATTGACTTGTTAAGCAGACCTCTGTGAAGTTATCAGACGTAGGTCATCTATATCATTTTGGAGCAGGAAAAGAATGCAGTGTGATAGTTGGGGCTCCTGGGGTGTGAAAGCTCTTAGAGGTCTCATGTGAGTATGAAACAGATTGAAGTTTGTGCATAAAAGAAAAAAACTAACAAAAATATTTTGTTTCAAAGTGAAGTCTGCTCAACATCATCTGACTGTATGCTACATTAAAGGCTCCTAATTCCTTTTCCCACCGTTTCTAATACACCGTCACCAGCTCAGACGGAAAGCTCACCAGCTGATGAGTGAGTGTCTTAGTTTCTAAGAGGACAAAAATGCATTTAGACAAGAAATTGATGCAAGTTCATTTGAAACTGATGACACTTAGAGGGCACTTATGTCATCATTTTCAGGCTACAAATTTATTTTTATGTCTTGATTACTGAAAACTACAGAGTGAGATAAATAGATTGGCTTTTGACAATCCCGAGCCTTTCAGAGCCTTCCAGAAGAATTTCAGGACCTGTACAACAGAGCCAGGCTGGCTGTTTCCCTTTGCTTGTCTTTGCACTAAGCTACAGTACAGTACACAGTTTCTTGCTGGTTCCTGTACACCACCAACTGTTCCAAAATCAGTGGTTTTGGGCACTGGCTTTCTCACAAGAAATATGGGGATAATTCTCACATGCAGTTCACAGATTTTATCTTTCCACAAAACTTACATTAGATTTCCCTTTGTGCATCTTTGTGCATCCCTTTGCGGGGCTACTTCCATTTTGGAAACTACTGCAAAAAGTAAACACTTACTCTTCTGATCCAGTTCACTTGAAAACAACTTTGGCAGGGATGAGAACAGCACAGATTATGTGATGATGACAGCTTCTTGATCACTGTATGGTAGACATCTCTTTTATTTAGGGCCTCATCACAGAAATTAGAGCTAATGATTAACTTTATCACCAGGGAACCACCACCACCAGCAGCAACAGCAGGTCCCTGCAGTATAAACACATGGACACAAATGACCACAGCAGCTCCATGAAGGCCCAGTCTCAGACTTGCTTATATAAGTACAAACATGTTGATTTTTTTGCATCCTACATGTGATTGATGACAAAATAATATCTGAAAAGTCATTAGAACCTTAGTAAATGCACTCTTATTCAAGAGTAATAAAAAATAAAAATACAATATTACCAGAAAAACTGGATCAAATGTATGAAATTGGCTCTGAGAAGATAGCATTGCCCAATAAAAGCGAAGCGTTGTCCTCAGTTTCACTCTCATGCACAGATCAGTGAAGGAAGTGCCTATTTTTAAGATAGAGGAAAATACAAAACAAAATACAGCATGGAACTTTTCATTTGTGATGTGGCTCTTCAGACATTAAAGAGGAATATCACTAAGGTTGTGAGGATTGATCACAAACCCAGTGGCTCATAATTTACCCTCCAAACAGCAAGATAATCTGCATAAACTCTAAACACTTTAGCAGCTCAATGAAGCTCCTGCCTGGCTACAAACAAATGAGAGGTTTTTAGCTTTGGATGAAGTTGAAGAGAGACAACATATTAAGTGTGTCCAACTCCTCTAGGATGGCACATCAATCGGTACCAGAAAGTTTCCTATGTCTCCCAACACAGTCTCAGAGCATGGAGGAGATTCCAGGAGACAGGCAGTTACTCTAGGAGAGCTAGACAGGTAAGTAGAAGGTCCTTAACCCATCAGCAGGACCAGTATCTGCTCCTTTGTGCAAGGAGGACCAAGGTGAGCACTGCCAGAGCTACAAAATGACCTCCAGCAGCCACTGGTGTGATTGTCTCTGACCAAACAATCAAAAAGAGACTTCATGAGGTCGGCCTGAGGGCCTGAAGTCCTCTAGTGGGCCCTATGCTCTCTGCCCAGCACCGTGGAGCCTGATTGGCATTTGCCATAGAATAGTGGAATTGGCAGGTCATCCTTCCCTTTTCACAGACAAGAGCAGGTTCACCCTGAGCACGTGTGACGGACATTTTGGAGAAGCTGTAGAGAACTTTATGCTGCCTGTAACATTGCTCAGCATGACCAGTTTTGTGGTGGGTCAGTGATGGTCTGGTGAAACGTATCCAACTCTTTGACCTTCCTGCCGTGTGACAAATACATGGCAACACACAAGGTTGTCATTTGAACTTTTGTATAAAGTATAGAGAGCCGCCCTGGAGACTTGTCACCTTTATAAAGGAATATGTATCTCTGAAGGGGTACTCTATTAGTTTTGAACATGTTGCGCATAAGGATACACATGGCTCAACTTGGAAAGCAGGTTACAGCCCTCAAAATTGTATCATTTGACCCCGGTGGGACACAGTAATGGGCAAATCCTCATTTTACCTGTTTACAGTAATGCCTCCCTTAATGAATATCATTATATTTACTTTTGTGCTTTTATTTTGTAGTTAAATGATCAAAACGTTATTGATCTGTTGTTTGATAGAAAGGGTAGTCTCTGGAGCTTGAAAAAAGCGAGTGGACTCCTTTCTTGAAGATATTTCATTTCTCATCGCAAAAACTTCTTCAGTTGTCAAACCAAATGGTGGAGAGTCCCAGGTATTTAAACACTGGTGGCGGTGGTGGTGGTGGAGGGGTCCCCTGGAGGTGTTGGTTGGTCCACTATTATTCATGTGCATAATCTAGGAGTCTCCTCCTAGTACGACATGCCTGAAACACATATGAGGCGCCCAGGAGGCATCCTGGTCAGACCACCTCAACTGGTTACTTCTGGTGTGGAGGCATAGTAGCGCCCTCTCAAATGATAAACTCCTCCCCCTATCTATAAGAGCGAGTCCAGACATGGTTTAGAAGAAACTCATTTCTGCTTGTATCCAGATCTCATTTTTTCAGTCACTACCCCAGTGCTAATGATAATAGGTAAGGGTCAGAGCTTAGACTGAACAGCTTCGAAGTCAGCACTCTCTTCACCAAAACAGACTGGAACAACACCAATCTGTCTGTCAATTTCCTGCTTCTCTCTCCCCTAAACTCAAGAACAAAACCCTCCACTTGACATAGTAACTCGTGCCTGACCTGGAGTGGGCACTCCAGCCTTTTTCAGCTGAGAACAATGCACTCGGACTCGGCGATGCTAATTTTTATCCCATCTGTTTCTCACTCAGCTGCAAACTGCCTCACTGTGAACTGGGGGCCATGACTCGATGAAGCCAACAGAATCACATCATCTGCAAAAAGCAGAGTCAAGCTCCTGAGAGTACCATACCCTCTACACTCCACAGCCTGGCCACGCCTAGAAATTCTATCCAAATATATTATGAATAGATAGCCCTGGAGGACTTACTTACTGACTGGCAATGGGAGCCAAGCTCTCACTGTGACTGTACATGTGAGAAAGGGCTAAAAGCAGGTGGAGCTAATCAGACACAACAGGGAGTTATAGCACTCAGTTTGCCTCATGCTTTGTTCAGGGCATGCTGGCATGTGACAGGAGGAGCAAACAGGTGCTACCTTCCTGTTTGTGGTTCAAAGTACGTTAGAACGACAGAAGTTTTTCTGTCGTTCTAATGTTCTAATGTAAAGGTCCCTGTGCGATATGACGAAAATATACCAGCTGGGGTCTGCATGAACTCAGTTGTAGGATGAGGGTTAGGATCTGTGCCAAGAACACTTTGGATTACAGTCCTGGCACAGTTGGCATCAAATGCGATGTGAAAACTTGAAGCCTGCATTGCACAAACTCTGCGATACATTGGACAATGGTGGCATTACTGAGCAGACAATCCCAACTGACAACTTGACCGTGCAGACATATTGGAAAATAATCACAATCCGGAAAACTTTGGCAATCCCTGCAGGGAAACTGCTGTAGAACAGTTGCTAAACTTCAGGAGAAAGAGGAGAAATTATGTAACTGGAAGGATGGCGTCACTGTGACACTGACTGGAGCTTCAAGTCATTTTTAGTCTCTGGCTGAACGGCCTTCTGGGATTAGTCTTAACACTTTGTAGAGGGTAGGAGTCCAATATGCTGAAGACTTTTTCACAACATTTTCCTCTACACAGTTGCATTCAGATCTCTCAGGTCCAAACTTGTTACAGCAGTAAATACACGCTATAATGAAGAAAAACATCTAGAAACAGACAGTTTAGGCAGTTTGGAGAAGAAATGTTTCTTTGTCAAAGTTGATGATCGGAAATAGGTCAGTTAAGCGGCACCAGCCAGCTTCGTTAGGATTTTTATAACGTGTTGATCATCGGCAACAAAGTGGGAATTCTAAACTGACCCTTAAAATTGAGATATAAAAAGGTTTGTTTTAAAATATTGCCATGATCCTGATTCTGACTATGGGTCGTGAACCTGCATGTTCTTATTTAGTTATGACTCTCACTTCCTGTTTTATTTTGGTAGTTACTTGTCTTTAGTATCTAGCATTTCTTTTTACTTCCCCCGTCTCACTGTCTGGATTATGTCTGCTTCCTTCTGTGTGTTTACGAAGTGCTGTCTTCCTCTCAGTCCTTTTTCTGTCTCCCAACCTACCGCTGTGTGTCTTTTGCCTTGTTTGTGGGATTTACATTGCCATTTTAAACTCTTCCTCATCTATCTAAATAAAGGGGTTTTTGTTTACCTCTATCAGCTTTTGAGTCTCTATCTTCCTGCTTTTCATGACAAATATGATCAGATCTATTTAACCAAACTTGCAATCAACACTATACTTGAGATTTATACTGTATGATCATATTCCTATGATTGTTTCATGCAGCAAACCAGACAATTCTAAAGGTTTTATAGAAAGCATTTGTTCTTGTCAGGGTAGCTGTGAAATTCATACTGAACAAAGTCCTGAGGCCACAGGCAGGGGAGATGAGAGAAGGTTCAGAGGGTCAAAGACATTGTGTTGAAACTGAGATATTGAGGCACATGTTTGGACTGCAGCCAGGAGGGCCACTGAAGCACAAAGACCAGCAAAGCTCTTGGGTTGATGAGTATAAACTGTTTACCATGACTCTGGTGCCCATTATAGTCCGGAGTATATGTGTGCATACTCTGGACTATGTTTACATCTACTGTATTTTCACAACAGAAATCAAGTCTTTTCTTCCCTTTAGTTGGTAAAGACAGCTGACCTGGACCCCAAGCATAACTACATCCTTGGCTTCCATCCTCATGGTGTGCTGGTGGCAGGAGCCTTTACCAACTTCTGCACCTACTCCACAGGCTTCAGACAGCAGTTTCCAGGCATCACCAGCTACCTGCTCATGTTGCCTCTTTGGTTCAGAGCCCCGTTCTTCAGAGACTTGATCATGTGTGCAGGTGGGAGCCACAGAAATTTCAGTTTTCTCACTCCACTCTCCCGTTAACATTCAGGCTTTATTTTTCATGTATTTTAAAATAAACATGTTGTATTTTATTAACTTTTTTTCTGTTACAACATTGCAGGCCTCATTCCCTCAGACAAAGACAGTGCTAATTATCCACTCTGCAACGAACAAGGTGGCAATGCTATCGTAATAGCTGTTGGAGGGGCACCAGAAGCCCTCGATGCCCACCCAGGCACCTACAACGTATTCTTGGCTAACAAGAAAGGCTTCATCAAAATGGCCATGGAGTATGGGTAAGATGAGACAGCCCCGAGGGAACGTGAAAGGCTTTCTGCTCCATCTACTTCTCAGAAGTGGTTTTGCTCTTTAAAACGCTTGTCTCTAACTATTCATTTCAGGGTTTTTTTTAAGCTTCAGTGTAGCCTCCTGAAACAGAAACTTATTCAAGTCACTTGCATGGAATTTCCTGGGAAAGCACATATTCTGTTATAAGCTGAATTCAAAATAAGAAACTGAGAAAACGCTATTTGTTCTTCCATCAAGCGACTTTTTTGTTGTTGTTTTAGAGCTCATCTGGTACCAGTTTTCTCTTTTGGGGAGAATGAACTGTATGATCAAGTGGAAAACCCGAGGGGAACATGGCTTCGATGGGTACAGGAAAACCTGCAAAAGATCATGGGTATCTCTCTACCTCTCTTCCATGCACGAGGCATTTTCCAGTACTCCTTCGGCCTCATGCCCTACAGGAAACCCATCCATACAGTAGGTGAGTAAACAGCTTTATTGGTTCATCACTGCATGCAGCTGGATTGATACTCTAATCTCTGGACTCTATGCAAAGGTCTCTATTAACACTCTAAATGCTTCCCGTGGTTTATAGATATCACGCTGCATGCAAAAACAGGCAGTAAGGTGTCATTGCATTTCTGCATTTCCAACAAGTTTTCAACTTTGGGAGAAGCATTTGGTGTGACTGAGTTCAGCTAACAGCGATACAGAGCCAGAGTTGCTGTAAGAACAAACACACTGCGCTGTCCTTTGCAACTGGCTGACCTGCAGTCCTCACACTCAGTAAACACGTCTAAATTGTAAACCAAATAAAGTAAATAAGGCTCTTTGTCACATCTATGCAGTTGGACGGCCAATTAAAGTGGAGAAGAAGCAGAAGCCAACCGCAGAGGAACTTGATGCCCTCCACCAGCTGTATATGGATGAACTCAGCAATCTGTTTGACGAGCACAAAGGCAACTACGGAGTGGACAGAGACACTCACCTGAACTTTGTCTAAGCCGGACCGAGGATTGGGTGGAATTGAGCACACATTTATTCGTAAAGCTGTGGTGCTGCAGGTTCACATCATTTTACCTTTTCACCAACTCTGTACAACTGCTCACAGCTGATCTGTTAACTAAAGACAAAGTTATTCTTTGTACAGCCACACGTCCTGCTCCACCTGCTCAACTCCAAACACAGGTCTCCACTTTTAAATGCAAGTGGGAGGGGAGCTGGTGCAGCTCATTGGGCATTTTGTGCTGATTAAGGCTATTGCAGCGGCCTGGGTTCAAGCACATGCATGTCTTCCTCCAGCTCTCTCCCACCTTTCCTGTCTTCTCTCCACTGTCCCATCTCAATAGAGGCTAAACAGCCCAAAGATGCGAGTGGGAAAGGCTGCCTTTTAAGTCTTATATGAAAGAATTTCATTTGTTCTTCTAGCACATTAAATTTCATCATTAAACCCTTGTAATGTGTTTGGTTCATTTGGATATTTCCTTTTTTTGGAAATGATAAGCTGTTTGCGTAACGCCACAAATCTGTTTCAGCATGTATTTCACATGTCCTAAAGACATCAAGTCATAACTCTTTTAGTTTTAGCTCTCAGAGATCCCCACTCTGCACAGTCAGCTGATACTCGGGCTGCATTTCTTCAAAAACCGAGTTTAATGAGTCAAACAAATTCTCTTTGAAATGATTGCGCACTGCCAATTTACGCAATAAAGTAATCCGTAAAAAAAAAGAAAGTTTCTTTAACTAAGTGGATTCCTCTAGCCAACACTTAGGTGCCATTTTTAGACACCACCTGTATTTGCTGATGGTTTATTTGGCTACAATGGCTAGAACAGAAGAAACATGCTCCCTTGATCCCGATGGACTGTGAACTGAAATGTGAACAAAGCATGGCCCACGTGCCAATCATGGGCCACGCTTTGAGCACCTTGGATTTAGACTGTTGCACGTCCTCTGGGCTCCATGTGAAACTGTCAGATGTTGCATCTGAGGCTTTGGAATTTGTGCAAGACCTGACACTTTCTCAAATAGAGTCATAGGTTGAAGCTGGATTGCAAAATCCTATGGAGACACTGTCAAAAAAAAAAAGAAAAAAGCCTGAGCTGCAGGGTTCATTTTGTATTTTAAACAATTAACTGTCTACAGTCAAACCAAAAGTCAGTGGAGGTTTCCTTCTTTTGTCTCCACAGATGCAAAAGCAGTGTTAAAGAAGTCTTCCACCATTACTGGTTACTTTTTAGTTACATTTATGAAGTTAAGATTATGATTTAGATTCCAAAACTTTCATTTGTCCTGGATGCTTTTAATACTGACACTCTTAGTGAAGTTTAGGAGACACACATGTCTTCCTCTTTTGCTACTTTTGAGAAAATCTTCCTTTTACTTTCCTGAGGAAAGTTTCTGTAGATGAGAAAATCAATGTCACCCTCATATCTGTGCAGCCACAGCTGGGAAACTGTGACAAATGTGGGAAAGTGGGCATAATCACAGCTTCTTCTTTTATACTTGTTTTATTTTTCATGCATTAAGCAACCAAGAAAACTTTTTTAGTGATTTTAAGAGGGCCAGGTTTACATCTTAAAAAAAAAAAACACTTTAGTTTTCCAAAGCTAACCATGTCCTGGAGTCATTTTTAATTGCTGCCAAGGAATCATACAAGTATATTCCCAAAAGCATTTCTTTGGTGTCTGCCTTTCAGGTCACGAGTCTGAGGCAGAAACAAGAAGGAACACTTCCTACTGATCATTTAAATTCTTAGATATATTTTTATTACTCATACGTGACAATAAATACGAATATGTGTGTGATTTACTGTATTAATAAATCTCAATCACAGGTTAAAAGGTCAGTGTCCAGTTTGTTAATCTGAGTCCCAGATGATAAGAGCGTCTGCGACCTTTGGCAGGCAACATTTATGACATGGCATGATTGTGATATTTCAAAATTAAATAACTGACAGACTGGACAGTGCCCTGCTCCTTTCAACACACAGTGGGAAAGATATGCTGCATGTGTGTGTCCAGCTGACAAAAATGCTGAGTAGGAAAAATTTAAATTAGGACTGGCAGATACTGACAGATACCAGGAGAGATATAATTATAAATAAAAAGGATAGAATAGTGTACACATAATACAGTGCTTTTTTAACCTTACCTTGGGTCCAACTCTAAAAAGTGCATTATGAATCACAGTTTAGATTTCCTGTTGAAAATTATGAGCACTGACTCCTCTGTGCTGAAGTCAGCACATCATTTGAAATAGGCAACATCTGTGATGTTACTGGGGGTCTTAATGCCCGTGGCATAGACAAAATGCACATCAGCATCACATGCAGGCATCCACATGACATGCCTTTCAAAAAAGGCCTTGACTGCAGTACTGTGCAAAAGTCATTAGCCCCCCTCATGTCTTTCCAAAGCTCTTTCCAAGTTTTTCAATCATTTTCAGCCCAGTCCAGTACCTGAGCATTTTCGAAGGAATGTCTCTGGAGCAACTGGACTTCTTTAAATTTCTTTCACCTTTCATCCAACAGGCTTCTTCAGTTGTCAGACCGGAAGGTGGAGAGACCCAAAGGAGGCGTGGGCCATTACCATCAGTGGTTTCAGGTGAAACCAACGTGGGACTTTGCGCCACTCTATCATGTGACCTGTTGCAGAAACTAAAAAAAAGAAGAAAGACATGAATGGGTTGTTGAGGCTCCTGGGGAGGGAGCTCAGGACTGTACTGTAGATGGGGACACTCTTCACTGCACTGGACAGCATACACTACGTTGCTTATCTTGTCTTTGGGAGTTTTGTCCTTGGGATGGACCAGTTTTGCCTTAGAAGTGTGACTTGGTTTCAAGTATACTGTGATGTCCTTTTTAATTTTTTTGTTAAGCCACTCGACATTGACCTGTGAATCATTCAAGGGTAGAAAATGCACCTAGCTCAAAGGATGAATGAGTCTTGTGTCTACACATAACAGACAACGTAGCAAAGGACTGTTTTAAGTGTATCTGTAGGCACTTTATTACCAACAGCCTGTCACAAAAACATATCATTTGTGTCCCTTTTTTTCACTTGAATCTACAAAAAATTCATGGATAACTCAGTCTGAGAGGTATAAAACAGTATTATTACACCAACAAAGGGATTCTATTATCTCCGCAATGTGTGCAGTGTGTCTGTAAAAAAAACTTGACAAATGGAGGACAAAAGAAGAAGCGGCAGGCCTAAAAATCTCCAGCTGATGAACAGTATCTGAAAATCTTTAAGAAAGAGGGAAAAAAAGAGCTGAGACGTGACCTGAGAGATGCAGCTGATCCATCCACTGCTCACAGTGGCTTGTAAAGGGTCGCCACTCGTGCCTTACTCATTGGAAATGAACAAAACATGAGCAGATTAACTCATCGTCAGCCTTATCGGTGTGAACCAATGAAAAATCAACGTTTTGCCTGATAAGCGCATTGTTAGCGTGATGAAGACGTTTTCCATGTTTGTTTGGTCTCAGGCTGCTGTTGGGTGGGTGCGAGTGAGATCAGGATAACAACATTATTGACTTATTTTTGAAGACAGCGGTCAAAGTACAAAAGCATAAAGCCACAATGTTTACAGAATCCTATAGGGCATATCTTATCTTTATGCTTTTTAAGCATTCTGGTCCCGCAGGTCAGCTAACAATAACAATGGCTCTGACATCCCAAATTAACTGCAGAGTTTTAAGAAATGAAAAGTTGTTTTAGAACAATGTATACATTTGCTAACTGGGGCCTTATTAAATTAGGAGAGGAAGCTTGCATGAAGCTTGGAGTCATATCTGTAGATAACTGGATATCTGTTCTACAGATACAGTGTACACAACATGAATTACATAAGAATAAGAAATTCTCCAACAGCTGGTGGAAACAGGCTGGATTAATGCAGGTGGTTCATAATGTGAGAATTCAATTACAGGAGAAATAAGAGCTGAACGCAGCACTCAAATAGCCAAGAAAGAATACACAAAATTATAGATGATACTTTAAAAGTGGACTGTAATATCTCTGCTGCCCTAAATTATTATTTCTCAACCGTCACCTCTTGTCAAGGACTGTGTGACTGATTCATCCAAAAGCTGCTATATTCTTGGCTGGGTCCCACTAGATATGCGATATCAGTTTTTGGATGAAGAGTATTAGATTCAAAGTGCAAAAGTTTAATTTGCTGAAGTCAAAAGAGGTAAAGCCAAAGAGTAAATATTAAAAATCACGACTTCAGCAGGGCCGTGTCAAAAAGCCAGCATCTGTGATGTTACTCGGGGGCATTGATGTACACGACACAGATAAAATGAACATCAGGCTTTAGAGCATCTCATATCTTTATATTTTGCTTCCAAGGAGTCAGACTTTGCTACAATGTTTAAAGTAGTCTTGAGTAACAGTTCTCCACCTTTCTGAAGCTCTTTCCAAGTTTTTCTTTAGACGTTGGCTGCTTTTTCACTCATTTTCAGTCTGGTCCTTCTACCTGAACAAATTAGGTTTTGCTTAGATAAGCTACTTAACGCTGACCTGAGAATCATCCAAGCATAAAAAAGGCACCTAACTTGTCTGCACATAGCAGATAACTCTGCAAAGAACCAGTTTTAAATGCTATTTTAAGGTACTTTGTTAACATTTTTTGAAATATTCAGCTTTTTATGATTTTTTTTGCCGCATTCAAAATAAATGGGGAATTCTTCAAATCTTCTTCCAATTCATTCAGCTTTGAGCTTAAATAACTTCAGCATTAACGATTTAAGATTAACTGTCTTTGATGCTGCTTGCTTTGATGTGGCCAGTAATGTCTGTTGGGATGTTAGTTAGGAGGGCAGCATTAGGCTTAGGAGCACATAGTTTTTCTACTGTGTGAATATGTCTGAAAATTATAGAATAAAAGTCTGGAACCGAAGCGACTTCTACTGTCATACGTGTCTGGACTAAGTTACTGAGCCTGCAGCCCAGAAGCGGCATGTTGAAGACAGGAGAACTGCTGCTACACTCGGTTTGTTGATATCTTTTATGGTTTATGAACAGTGACAGTTTAAGTTTGAGGACATTTTTGCATTTTAAGATTTTCTAGAATGCGCATTCTAAACTTCAGAGTGGACGGCTTCAAATTTTTCAGTTGAAAAATTTCTCTCTTAACTTGCCGCCGTGTCCACAGCGTTCACTCTCCAGCCATCATTTCACCATCAAAACGTAGAGCCGGTTCTCTAATTTCAGACAATGTGTCTCTCAACTCTGACAAATGTAAACTTTTCAAACTGTGAGGGTTCAAGCAGAGACAGTACCCTCCTCCTCCTCCCATTCGCCGCTATTACTAATTTTTGAGATAATTTTCTCAAAACCCAAATCGAGCCTCGTTTTGAAACTGCTCCCGTGACTTCATTTTTCAACACAGGAAAATAAAAATGACACCACTGTTTAGAGCCGGTCCTTGTGATGCTCACAGTTCAGAAATGATTTTCATAG
>VUQK01013930.1:15849-28526 GCA_015106715.1 Bujurquina vittata
TCTGTATTTGGCTAGAGTTTCTTTACCATGAATTACACAGCATGGAGGCAATCAGTTTGTGCCCTGCTGAGGTGTTACTGAAGTCCAGACTACTCACAGTGGCTTTCACTTTATTTTTGGGTCAGGTGTTTCTCATCTTCTTCTGGACAACACCCCAGAGATGGGGGTTCAGGTCAGGTGAGTTGGCTGGCCAATCAAGCACAGTAATAACATGATCAGCAAACCATCTGGTAGTAGTTTTGGCCCTGTGAGCAGGTGCTATGTCCTGCTGGAAAAGGAAATCAGCACCTTCACAAAGCTTGTCAGCATAAAATACTCTAAAATCTCTTGGTAGACAGCTGTGTTGACTTGATAAAATACAGTGGACCCACTACCAGCAAGTAACAAATGAAACTGCATTTGAAATCATCAGACTGCAGAAACTTCACACTGGTTTTCAAACACCTTGGATTCTGTGCCTGTCCATACTTCCTCCTGACCTTAGGACCTTCCAAATGAAATGAAACTTTACTTTCATGAGAAAAAGCTTTGGACCACTGAGCAACAGTCCAGCTCAGGTAAGACGCTTCTGATGCTGTCTCTAGTTCTCGAGTGGCTTGACATTAGAAATGCATCAGTTGTAGCTCCTTTCCTGAAGATATGTGCTCTTGGTGCAATAACACCAGCCTCAGTGCACTCCTGGTGAAACTCTCGCAAGTTCTTTACAGTCCCCTCAAGGCTGCAGACATTCCTGTTGTTTGTGTACCTTTTTCTACCACACTTTTCCCTTCTAATCAACTTTCCATGAATTTGCTTCAATACTGTGTGAACAGCCTTTTCAGCACTGACCTTGTGTAGCACACCCTCCTTAATGGATGGTATAAGTCAAAAGCCATGGTTGCACGTACTAAACGATACTGAGAAATACACTGTATTTATATGTTTGAATGGTAAATTACCCTGAAGGTTTCCCACTGACTGAGAAACAAAATACATGAGCAATAATGACTTATCTTATCATCATTTTATCATTGCATCTAGCTTTGTGCACTGCTTTGCTCTGTAGCACTGTTCATGATGCACAGTCGTTTTAAGTAAAAGAAGAAATTAAGTTAATTACAATTCGTTTCTTTAAAAACATCAGAAATTACCATAGAAAAAATGTAAAAAAAAAACCCATAAAAATCATCATATTCTTCACCCTGACTCAGTGCAATAATGACTGCTTTAAGCTATTAAGCTATTAAATTAAATAGTTGGTTCAGTAAATGTGAAAGTCATGTAAAAACAAAAAGTTTATTTTCATTTGTAATGACTCAATTTATTCACTGATGCTGCAGAGCTTTGAGCAATAAAACTGTGAGCCCACCTTATAATCTCTTAAAGCCTCAGTCCACTGCATGAGTCAAAGGACAGGCTCTGTGTAACCACATTTCTTTGTCAAGTTCAGAGATACTTATGTTCACCGGTCACTGATGAATTAGCAATTTCAGATAGTGACAGCTAATCAGCATCAGTGTGTGTGTGTGCGTGTGCGTGTGTGTGTGCGAGAGAGAGAGATAGAGAGTGAGAGAGAGAGAAAATGCAATCAAATTTTCTGACTGTGCAATAGATGATGTTCCCGACATCGGTGGCACAGAAACAAGCTCCTGCATTGCTGAGTCATCGGGTAAGCAAACAATATAATATGACTAAGATCAATTTTGATATTTTCTGATTATTTTTAAACATGCAAAAAAAAACTCAAAAGGGAACAGCTTACTACTTATACTACAATAAAAATGAATCCTTTAGGTAATAGTGATTTACTGTAAGCTTGTGTTTGTAGCAGAGGGTGTCCATGCTTGGGTTTGAGTCTGTGAAAAAGAAATAGAGGTAAAGGTAAACATGACCACAAACAAGTGGAAGGAAATGATATATGTCCCTTTTCCTCCTTACTGCTATCTCATGTTTCGCAAGAGAAGAAAAAAAGCAACTAAACTTGTATGCCTTCTGCTTTTCCTTCTGCTCATCTGTCACATTAGTGATAAGATTGAGCTCAGTGAGAAAGACAAACCTGCAAAGAGTGAGAGTAATAGGCTTGCTGGGGGAGGGGGTGGGGGCTTCTTTGCTGCATTGCTGGGTTTTGCTCTCCATCATTTCTCCATCTCATTTAATTTATCAGATACAGCCTGGTGAAATCACCCAGCCGCGGAAGTGATTACGCTCACCTTGTCAGTCACTCCCTGTCTCTGGAATCACATGACAATTTTGGCAATACCAAGATGAAACTTAATATTTTTGTTTGCTGTGGTGAGGGTTCATTTGCAGCTGAAATGATGCATTCAGTGTTGTGTTTCAGATCTGGACCATTATCCGCTTTATGACATCAGGTTTGGAAATATGTGTCGCTCAGCTTTTAGTTCTCATGACTCAAAATACCTATTTTACAGAACATTTCTGAAAATATAAACAATTATGAAACAGCATTGTGTAATACTCTCATCCTGATGGTGAGATCCTGATGCAAGTGTTACAGTTTTAAACACTGTACTGTATTACAATACTATGCAAAAGTCTTGAGCCAGCTCTCACTTCTTTATAGTTTGCTTCCAAGGAGCCAAACTTTTTGACCATTTTCACAGGATTATTTGGTGTGCGTGCGTGTGTGCATATCCTTTTAGCATAAAAAAAGCATCAAACTCAAGGGATGAACCAGTGTTGTGTCTACACACAACACATTCGAAGCTCTGTCGTGGTCTGGGGTGCATTTGATGGAACTACAACTACTTGTTCATGCTACAGTAGTTACTGTGTGATAAAATTTGATGGTTTTAAATTATATTCAGCAGAGTTCACATTTTTCATACTCACCACCTTTGCCTGCAGGTTAACTTACTAATTATCACAAAGCACAAAGTGCAGATAAGGTCAACAGGTTGCCTGCACAAATACTGTCACTCACCAACCAGTATTGGTTGCTGGTACTGGTGCTACATTTAAAGATCAGAAGAATTTAGGATTTATTAGAATTAACTGTGCATGTTAAAATTTATATCAGTCCATGACATGTCACTCTGAATGAGAAAAATCAATCACTTGGTAGTGCTAAAGAAAAAAGTCAGAGAATAAGGATTAATTGTGGGAATCCATTTAATCTTCAGGAAAATGTCAGTACGGACCAATCGGATAAATTGCTGGTCAGGCAGGCAGCACACTCATAAACTGCCTGTAAACATTATATTAAGACTACATGAATTGATCGAGAAAGCACCAGAATTCACCACAGTGCCAGATGTGTACATGTCCAAATCCCCGGAGCTAATTGTAGCACGGAAATCAGCCAGCTGTTGTGGTGTGATGGCTCAGCACTGGACTCTGCTGATTCTGTTACCCTACAGCTACATAGAGTGCCGAAGTGGAACACATAATACTGTCAGGTTATACTTTCCATCAGTCACTACACTGGTAAGATGCCCTCAAGAAAATATGAATTTCCCAATAGACACCCTGTGGTTGTTGTCAATGCATGTGGACAGTTTTGAAGCCCCAAGATGAGAACTGATACATATGTAGCTTTGATTTAACAGGCAGCAAACACGCTGTGTACAAACAGGAGCTCTACTGTTTCATTCCTGTGCCAGCTACTGTATCACTTTTGAAATACACAGTATTTTGTTATCTGCCAAAAAAAAACCCCACACTTCAGCTGCTTCAACATCTGCTTCAATTTAAAGTCACTTAAGTGTTCACTGTAGCATCAATAACTTTTTAATTATTATCCTTCCTCTTCCAGAAGGAGGTCACTGATTAACTGCATATAAGGCAAAATATATTATCACTAATTCCCACCAAATATACTTTTTTTTTCTTAGCAGTGGCGGGTCTTTTGAACTCATGTTATAGTTAAAAATTCTAGATTTTGTGCACTGTAACTCCTGACATTCTTGTTTTAAAATCATATACTTTTAGGAATCTATTGCTAAATATTATTCATAACTGAGAGCTGAACCATGAGATGCATGGAAGTGCTGATAATATCTCATTACTCAAGGCTCTGAAAACATGTTCAGTCGCTCAAATATTTACAGATGATAAATAATGGAGTTTGGGGTCCATTAAGGGAGCGGTCACCTGGTGTCTGAACAAGGATTATGTTACCGTAACCATATGCAGTATGTCTGTGAATTTTACCATGGGGTAATTTCAGAAAATCTCTCTATGATATTTCTCAGCATTCTTGTTAGTTTACAAGTCATTTTTAGAGTTGCCATTTCTTTGTGTAAATATGTGGCTTCTCTTCTCTCCAAAAGCTCTTAATGACAGCAACAGAATCATGACAGCTGCAGAGGCCTGACAGCAACATGTTGATATACTGAAACTTGCAATTGGAACATGAATGTTCATCTTGGTCAAGGTCACTTTCAAAGCTGAGCAAGCTTATGTGATACGGTTGAATGCACTTGGCTACTAAAGGACAGTGAGGGGAGACTGTCTTGTCAGCTTTGTAATTTTTGCAGGTGGCTAACTTTGAAAGCTACTAAATTATTATTTTTTCTCTCTGTAAACAAGTGACTCCATAGTGTAGTAATTAACACATTTGCTTTACAAGCTAGAGATGGCTGGTTCAATCCCAGAGACGCAAATCCCACTTTGGGGTTGTCAGGATGGGCATCCGGCACAAAACTCTGCCAAATCAAACATGCGGAGCCTCCCACTGTAACAAGGGGGCAGCTGAAAGTAGCTTTAATACAAACAGTGTTATGTTAGTTTTTGTGACCATTTCTTATTGACATTCAACATACGGTCAGTTATCACTGACATTTTTTAGGGTGTAATGCAGCAATATTTTTGCTGCCCTTGTATAATAGGATGCATACTATTATACAATTGTGATGTTATTGGAGAGAGGAGGTCATGGACGTGTTATTGGCTGTCATCGCTGACAGGTGGCACTGAGAGATGACCACACCATCTCTATGTCAGCCTGAAACCCCGACAAAACACATACCGGGCATGCAGCCAGCTCTGATGGGATTTACACAAGAGGAGAAAAAAACCCACTGCTGACTAATCCTTTGTGAAGTAAATTTAATCATTTTCTGTCACACAGGTTGAATATGAAATTATCTGTGTCAAACTTGGCACAAATGTTACATGTTTTTTGTTGTTGTTGTTGTTTTCAAATCTAAATCCAGCTCGAAACACAAATTGCTGACTTATACAATGACATAATAAAACATTTTTAAAATAATTTAATAAAGTGATTGTGGTTTTTTAAAGAATATTTTCAGCTGATTTTTTTTTAACCTGGAGACAGGCAGGAAATGGGGGGAGATCAGAGCAGCTGAAAATCCAGCTGTTGGACTACCAATGGGAGTTTTACCTGAGGTGTAGAGAAAGAAGGAAGGTGAAATGAGTGGGGTCCACAACATAAGGGCATTAGCGCTAGGAGAATGTCTAATTAGCAGCTGTGTGAGATTTAGGTAGTAGTAAATTGCCTGCAGCAATTACAGCAACTGTCACAGGCTTACTGTGGGTTGTGCTGTCTGTCTCATATCTCATCTCCTCATATCACCAGTCCCTTTGTTCCGAGGGTGTCAGGTTTCTATTCACTGGTGTGAGCAGGCAAATAAGACAGGAAGGAGAGAGAGGGAGATATCAGATAGGGATGACTAACTGCTCATTGGTACTAACAGGACACTTTTGCATGTGAGCCAACCTGTTTGTCACAGTGACACAAAACTGCAATGACAAGTTGTTCAGCAGATTTAATGGTGGTATCTCATTAGAACAGGCCAAAAAATAATTGCGAAATTAGACAAAGTCTCTGGTAGGATGTTTCATGCTGCTACTGTCTGATTCATCATAGAAAGTACACACAGCGGCAGTTATTTAGGGTTTTACATATCATAATAAATGTAATAAAAACAAATCTAGTCCTTACCAGGTCTCAAAATGAGGTAAATACCATCTGAGATGTCTGTGTAGATTCTCAGTCATCCAGGTCATCGCAGTATCTGGAGCTTGAAAAAAGGCAACTGGACTTCTTTTTGTTAGTTGAAGACGTTTCGCCTCTCATCCGAAAGGCTCCTTCCTCCTTCCATCCAGTTGCCTTTTTCAAGCTCCAGATACTACCATCTGAGATGATCAACAGCACAACATATTGCGCAATCTCATTATTTAGGTTTGCAGGCATTCCTTTATGCACAGCTCTCCTAAGGTCCCATCACAGCTTTTCAACTGGGTTGAGGTCTGGACTTTGACTGGGCCACTGCAACACTTTGCTGGTGTTCTTGGGATCATTGTCATGTTGTGTGACCCAGTTCCTGCCAAGCTTTAGCTGTCAGAAAGATGGCCTCACATCTGAATTTGGTATGCAGTTGGTCAACTTAATGATTGCCAGGTGCCCAGTTCTGTGGCTGCAAACCCTCCCAAACAAGCCATACTTGTTCAGTCTTATTTATAATTGTACCTTCGTGAACTTTAACATTGAACATGCTAACTGAGGCCGAGATACAGCTCTTGGGTTTCTGCAGTTTCTCTGAACGTTGCTCGGTCTGACCTTGGGGTGAATTTGCTGGGACGTTCACTTCTGGGAAGTTTGACAGTTGAAGATTGACAGTGTTTTCCACTTGTGAATAATCTTTCTTGCTGTAGAATTATGGACTTCAAATTGTTTGGAAAGGGCCATATAACCTTTCCCAGATTGATGGGCAGCAACAATTGCTTCTTTACCATTGCTGATGTTTTCTCCGTTCTCCTTTTCTCATTAGGTTAATAGAAAATTGAATGCTCCAGACCAAATACTACCAAAACATCTCCTTTTATAGAGGTGCTCTCACCTGCTGATGATCAGTTAATGAAGCGCATTTGATTAGCAGCACCTGGCTGCTGCTTACCCGGTTAATTTTAATTTTTTTAAAAGTATGATTTATTTCTGATTTTTCCACAACGATAAACATCAAAACAGACAAAGAACTTCCAGTAATGTCATGAAACAGTAATTAAAATAATAAATACAAACCACAAAATAACAAAAAAGGCAAATATAAAGCAGGTGAATAGAAAAAAACAGGTACAACATTTTTTTTAAATAAGAAAAAAAATTATAAATTAAACAGAAAACAAATAAAACAGGATATCTAAGGGGCTTAATGTATTCTGTTACTATTATTGAGAAGACTAGATACACGGTATTTTATCCAGTGAGGGTGTGTGGGTAGGAGAGAGTTCTTCCAGTGCATCAGGATAATACGTCTGGCCAGCAGTGTGAGGAAGGCCACAAGGTCAGCAAGATGGGGTGACAGTAATTGGTTTTTGGGGAGGACCCCAGATAGTGCAGTGAGTGGAGAGGCTGTACTTTGGTCGTGGTGATTACAGAAAGTGAGTCCAAAACAGATTTACAAAATTGGGATAGAGAGGGACAGGTCCAAAACATATGAGTGAGAGTGCCTGGGCCCAAGTAACACTTCACACAACTTGGATCCACGTCCGGAAAGATTCGAGCCAGTTTACTTTTGGACCAGTGTACTCTATGGACTTCTTTACACTGAATAATTTTGTGCCTGACTCAAATTGACAAAGAGTGAATGCATTTGAAAATGGTTTGCCACGCTTCATCAATCTTTATGTTCAGATTGTCAGACCAGGTAACACGAAGTTGATTCGACCCAGGGGTCAAATTGGAAATTAAAATGTTGTTTATTTTTGAAGTTGTACCCTATTAATTCTTATGGATGTACTAACGGTGTACTTAGTATTTAACACAATTTCTGCCTTTACTGTATGCTTAGTTTGTTTTTTTTAATAAATGCACAGCTGCAACTTAGACAGTTGTCAGAGTAGAACATAGAGATAGTTCACCTTTGTGAGCCTTTTGTTGCTAGAAACATGACTCAAATCAGGTTATATTCTGGACACAGCAACATATTTTGTACTTTTCTGCTACATTTGCATGGCCCTGTATACTGTAATGACTCCCTGTTGAAAGACATCACACAATAAACTTTTAATAAGTACTATTAAAACTGTCCTTTGCAATAACTTATGTGAAAAATAATTTAAAAATAAATAAATAAATAAATGCTGTCTGTGCCCAAATACTATTTGGTTATTAAAAAATCTATACAGAAGTAGCAGATTATTGATGCATTCACCTCACGAGTCATCACATGTTGTACTCCATTTGTCCTGTTTGAGGAGTAACTCAGACTCCCAGTCAGTCAGAGGGTGGTGTTCAATTTTGGGGAGGAATATTTTTAAAATATAATGTGTTTTAGATTACTTGTTACTTTTTAAAAACGTTAATGATTAAAGTAATGTTTTCATTACTTGAAAGTAATTTCTTTCTTTTTTCTTTTGTAACAAATGTTTTAACTGGGAACGAATCCAGAGAAGTTCCTTTACATGCTGTAGCTGTTTCCTTTGATCTGGCATGAAAATTATATGGCCTTAGAGATCATTTTCAGTGCTGATAAACAGGTTTTAGTCTTAACAGGCACCTTAGGTGACCTGCCTGATTCAAGAAGGAAAATGTTATTTCATTTCCAGCACTGACAGAGGTTCTTGTCTGACATCACAGCCATAGACTAATTTTGCTTATAACAATGAGCATGGATTTACTGGCAGATGAGAAGCAGCTCAAATCAAATTCAAACAGGGGCTGGAGTCTGTCCCCTCTGTCATAGGTTGAGAGGCTGAGTACACCTAGGACAGGTCACCAGTCTGTTACATAACTAACACAGGGAGGCGGTCAACTATTCACATGCACATTCACACATATGGCCAGTTTAGAATCACCACTTAACGGGACATACATGTCTTTGGGCTGTGGGAGGAAGAACACATGTAAGCACAGGAAGAACGTGCAAAGTCCACACAGGAAGGCCTTCAGCAGACTCACATTTTCAAAACAGGAATCTTCTTGCTGTGAGTAATGGTTTGACAGTACCAAATGCCCTGATGCACAATATTGCCTGGAAAAAATTAAAGCAATCCTGCACAGTGAAAAGATGCAAAGAAAGAATATAAACTTTGACACATAAGCTTTTTGTTTGGTTTGTTGTTGGTTTTTGTTTGTTTGTTTTTAATTTAATTTAATAAAAAAAACCTTGCTATTCACCAGAAATTGGGTTAGTAATAGAAATCTAATTACACGTTTCTCTCAGCAATTATAACTGATTACACTTACATTTCCTTTGCCATCTGTCTTTAAGGTAGGTAGTTACTCCTAAACATTAGTTATTATTCATTGCAAAATCATGAGTGTTACAATCAGCAGCTCCCTTTGTTAAAATCAGCAGGAAATCGTCAATCGTTGCTGAAATTATGCAGGTATAAGACTATACAAAATCTGCGCTTTAGTTTTGGCATTTTTTGAGACAATAATTTGCTTGTCTCAACGCAATATGCTGAAAGGTTGATGTATGAAAAGGCAACTGAAGGTCAGCAGGATCTTAAGGTAGTCTGCTAATCTAAGATTTGTTCACATGGGGAGGAATATTACAACTTTATTTTCAAAGATATCAAAGGCTGTATTGAAAACTTTGTTACTGACTCACATAGTGCTTTTCAAAAATAGTGACCACTGTCTGTTCTCAGCTGGAACAGACAGTGGTCCAAACCTGCTGCTTTCATACATATGCAAGCACCCAACCATCTTTCCTTTGTTATATTCGGGAGACGCGTAAGGCTACCAAAACTGTGAAGGTCAGAAATGGACTAAACTTGATTCGGACTATAATCATTCAAGTCTAACAGCTAAAAATAGCTTTGTCATCACTGGAAGGGTGGGTGTGACTTCATTAACATCAGTGTGGACAATGGGAAGTGTAACCTGAGTGCTAACTTTTATGTCACTAGTCTGTACTTCCATAAATTCCACTGTATCCCTGTGGTATCACTCACCCACCCTTTAGTTGGAGTTATCATGCATGTGTCATGAATTTTTTAAGTGTATCAGTTGCCTGGAGACTTATCTCATGAAGATGCAATGAGCCTTAACTAAAGTCATGGCTGATGGATCCTGCTGCGGCTGCACATCTGGACCAAGCACCAGCTAGGTTACATAATGTATGGCAGCATAAATATGAAATAGACATATACTGTAGTAGCTGAAACATAAAAAGTACAAGAATCTATTTACCATACCAGCAGATAAAAAGAACATGCAGCAGCATTAGTCAAGAAAAATCATATCACTGTGGCCATCCCTACCAGTACAGTGGTGTTTTGATTCGACACATGAATGCTGGGATTGTGTTAGTTCAGCAATCAGAGTTCTATTTCCCCACTCTATTGTGGGGCATCTATAGAGTGGGGCATCTATTATGCCCTGACTGTAAACAGCTAATCCCATTTAAGGTCAAAAGGGATTGGACTCTATTCCAAGGTGAGAGGCGAGTACACCATATTAAGCCACGGCCACATATTTCTTCGGATTCTAAAGAAAAAAGGGGTTGCTACAGATAAAATGCCTAAATCAAACCAGTAAGAACATGACCTTACTGTCTCTACAACTTATCAGAAAGCACACACTCATGAAGAAAACAAGTGTTTTTCAATGATACTACAAAGCACTTTGTACTCCACTTCCATATCCATTTATATTCAAAACCATCAGTCCTAGATGGTCTTCTAATTGTGTGAGTGTTCACCTTTGGCATTACTTGAAGGGGACCCTTAATAAAATCCAAATAATCAATATAGCTACAGTAATTGACCTTGCCACAGACAGTAAAGTACACAGATAAAAGAGGAGGCACTGAGGGGTCAACACTGTTTGAAAGCACTCACAGCTCACTGGGCCTGTGAACGCAACCGGCTTTTATCGGCCACCAGACAACTAAATGCAGCAAGAGCAGACAGCTGTATTTGCATTCTAAACACCCTAACAATGAGTGTGTAGCTATATCAAAGCACTGCAGACCCCTTGATCTACTTTTGTGTTCATCAAGAAAATGTGTTTATGGACAAATATAAATAGTTCTCCATATGAGCATTTCTAGTGTGGTTAATCTGGAGTAGCTCAGCTTACACACGAGTGTGTGTTTGCATTTATCTGAGGGAATATTTGAGAAACATAAATTATGAATCTCATGCCGTGTACAGATAACTGTGGTAATGAAGCTGGCAGAACAACTGGATAGAGTACATATTTAAACAGGCTACTTCCTTTGTGGACATATCATCTGGGCATTAAAGATTCAGACCCTGTGATAGCCCAACATTAGAGAGGACTGCAGGGTGAGTAGTTTGGAAATGGGAGCATTATCTAGTCAGCAGGGCTGATGATGTACACAAGAGACCAGAGATGCCAAGGCAGAGGCAGACAAGATGGCACAAGATTTACTGTAAAGTGTCCACAATACGTCTGCAAAACCTTCGAAATAACCCCAACTGTTAATGTTGCGCATATAGAAAGGTGATGATATTCATATGGGAAAAAATATAAAACAGCATATGGGATTATTTCCATCTTTGTCTCCAAAAAACCTCTTTAATCATACTGTAAACAGAATCAAAATATCATCATAGTAACCACACTGAAAGTCTTGTTTTGGGCATTAATTGCAAAAAATAACAAGGCAGTTAATGCAAGACCTAAATATTTTAATAGGCCTACCACTTCAGATGTGCATGCCACTTTAATCTGTAGAATTTGTATATTTTCCTAATTAGTGGATGCGTTTATTATGGCTACAGTTACTAGGTATTATTGCTACAGACAGATGCTTCTTGGCTATGCCATCTTGAGTCTCTGCAACATTAGCCTTGCTTGTCTATGATATCCAGCTGGAGATGGGAATTAGTATTTAATTTACCACAGCATAGAATAAGGTTAACACAAGGTGTTTAATCTTCCAGTATGTCATGGTTAGCTAAGACCATTTGCTTAATCTAGCACCTGCTAGAGTCAGTTCATTGGAAGCACAGATAAAGAAACAGTACACAAACAAAAGATCCATACTTATAACAAACCACTAAAGAGTACAATATTAGATCCACTGAGTGCTGGATTTTGAAATGACTGGATGCAGCTTCACCACTTTGTCTTAAGGTCATATCGGGAGTTAGTATTAGTCCACTTAAAATTTTTAGAATGTTTTATGTATCAGAACATAATAAAAAAAATTGTCTGGTCATTAGCAGGTCTTAAAAATAAATAAAATAATTAAATACAAACTCAGATGCACATAAAACATATTGCACCATCATTATTTATTCAGCAAAAAAAAAATTTAAAAAATGCAAATGCAAATGCAGAAGCAGAAACAGTGTGTGAAAACCTAAGTGCACCTATCCAGCCAGCACACATAGGTGGGCCCCATATGGGATAAGTAAGACATTATGAGCCCCCTAGATGGTTGACTTACATGAGGCCCATGCATGGTCCATGTATAGCCCATGGATGCATGGACCATCTGGGTCCAAAAGAGCACATATTCAGGGCCTGTGAATATCTATCTGGGCAAACCTCTGTAGGGCCACCATGGAAACTGCGGACAAAACCGTATGGGGCCTGTAATAGATATATGTGGCAGTTGCGCAGTGGGTAGGCGCTTGCCTTTCAGCCGGAAGGTTGCGGGTTCGAGCCCTGTCCCTGCATTGTGTTGTGTCCTTGGGCTAGACACATTGCCTAATGGTAGCGCCGGTCTCTGGCTGCATGACCGCAGATGCTTGTCTCTGGATGAGTGATCTGAAACCCTCATTTCGTT
>VUQK01013931.1:0-13011 GCA_015106715.1 Bujurquina vittata
TTCAAATCCACCATCTGGCCTTTCTGCAGGACTGCACACACACACACACACACACACACACACACACACACACACACAGAGCAAAGTCAATAACTTGTCCCAATATCAAATGAAAGTTGTTGTTGAACACATCAGATACCAGGATTTTTTAAAATCTGATTTGGGTATGCTCTCAAACACTCAAAGCCGGTTTGGGGGTTTTCGGTGCATAAAGATGTTATTAACAGTCAAAGAGGTGAAAAGATCCGAGCTGTGGTTGGAGCACTGGGAAATCAGAGGCCTAATGCACTAAAGTAAAGACTCAAAGCAGAGGAAGCATTTTGGGTCAAGTCCAAGTCAAACTGGTTCAGTCATGTATACATGCTGAGTAAGCTAACCAGCAGAATGATTGAGTGCTATTTGCTAATGCTATATACTATGCTATTGTTAAAAAGCAGTACTTTCACTGTTTTTTTAGCAGCCACACTAGCAAAACTACTACATTTATACTAGCATTTAGCCTCTAAGAAACTTATGACACATGCGATATGTCTGAGATGCGCCATCAGTAACTGGTGCCTGTGTGCCTGAGTTATGCCATATTAGGGATATCCACTCTCATTGGTAGCATTATTGGCAGTGATAATGGTAGTTATTGTGGGGGAGAAATTTCCTTGAGGCGACTGTTTTAGGGATTTGGCGCTATATAAATGAAATTGAACTGAACTGAATTGAAGTGTTTAGAGCAGTTAGATTTTTATGGCTACTTTACATATTTTTAAAAACTCTGGAAATGTTAAAGATAAACATCCAACCCTGGTAATGCCATATTGCATATGATAGAAAATAAGGGGAAGCATAATAGGTTCCCTTTAATGATAGGGTAGTGGTTAAGATTAGGTAAGCACTGAAGATAAGTCTCCAGGAGGTGTACGCAAGTCACAATATCATCCACTGAAATGATTAGAATATGAACAGGTTAGTGTCACAAAGAACATCTGGAGCTCAGCTGTGCATCCAGAAAATGTATTATTAGCAGCCTAGTTACTGAAGAGAGAGTTAAAGATGGTATCAAATTGGCATTTGAGTCAGCAGATGCTCAATGCTGTGGTATCAGGAACCGCTCTAGCCTACTGCAGGGACCATGGATTCACCACTGACTTTGTTGATCCTCAAATTTTTCAACCAGTGATGAGGAACTGTAGTAATGACTGCAGCTCAGGGGACCAGTAGTGTCCTTCAGCGAGATGCTGAACCCCAAAATGCATCTGTGTGCAATTGATAGAATGAAGCGATTTGCGATTGTACAGTACAGTAGCTTTTAGTGTAAATATGCTATTCTTCTTTCTATTTAATTATTTTGGCTTTATATATATATATATATACATATGGTTTTTCATCCAGTGCCATCATTAGGTCATTAATTAACCTGGCCTTTGTCCTTTGGTTTATCAGTTATTCCAAAGCCAACAATAGTAGTTTGCTTTATGATGATGCTAATTATAAAATGTTGCTATCTCTGCGCTCTAAATAGTTTGGGTTTTTTTCCTCATAGGTCACAGTGACTACTATTGGCTATGGTGACAAAGTGCCACAAACCTGGATTGGAAAGACCATTGCATCCTGCTTCTCAGTCTTTGCCATTTCATTCTTTGCCCTGCCTGCAGTAAGTGGAGAGAGAAATTTCCATCTAACCTTAAAGCTGAGTTATGCGGTGAGGATTAAAAACATGCTCAGAAACACAGTAAGTCAGTCAGCTCAGTAAAATTGGGTGAAAAATGGGATTAGACAAGTTCAGTTTCCCTCATCACTTTTTTATATTACCCTCGGTTTCAATATTCATAACAAAGTTTATGAAATGCCTCAAATAGTTGGAGCCTCAATTATTTGTGTTTAGTTAAGAAAAAAAGGTTTAATCTCTATATTTAAAACTACTCGTTTTTGTTTGACATTTAATAAGAGACAGCAAATTAGTCTCAACCAAACAGAACTGTATTCCTCTTTTCTTCATGCTTATTTATATCTTTTTGGATCATACAGCTGCCTGGAAGTGTGTGGTTAAAATTGAATAATGAGAAAAAAACTGCTGTGCTGTTCTTCACAGGGAATCTTAGGCTCAGGCTTCGCCCTGAAGGTGCAGCAGAAGCAAAGACAAAAACACTTCAACAGACAGATCCCTGCAGCTGCTTGTCTCATTCAGGTATTTGGAAAAAAAAATACTCCAACAGAAGCTCAGTACAGCCAGGGGATTATCCTGTCTCAGAGCCACAGTCTTATTATGGAGACTATCTTTTCATGTAACCCTTTCTTTCTTTCGTATATGGCAGACATGTTGGCATGAAATTTGTCCTGTCCAACCAACATATTGCTATTTTTATGCCCCTCCAGACATCGTGGAGATGTTTTGCAGTGGAAAACTTTGATTCTGCCACATTCAAGATGTTTTTGAGAAAAAGATCAAACATCCCTGCCTCTTCTCTATCCACCCCCAAGAAATCGGTTAGTAATCATTTTATAGATTTCTCTGTAACTGCTTCATATACCCAGTTTCCCGTTTATTAGGCACAGGCAAAGTGAAACTAATGCAGTCTGAAGCAACAGCCCTGCAATACTGTAAATCCTGAATTCATGAAGGGTTTTGTGAAGGTTTGTGCAGGTTGTTTTTGTTTGGGAACTGAGGTAATTTTATGGTAACTTTGAAGGCTGTAGTTTGCTGTGCTGCATTGTGTTGCTTTATACTCAGTTGTTTCTCATGTTTAGTCTGTTCCCACTGATGTAAATCTGATACCTGATATTGATGCAGAAACATTAGAAATACCATATTTCTTCTTACAGAGATCATAGCCTTTTCCAGCGTAATAACTTAATAAATTAATGTCAGATGGAGTCTGACATCCCTCAGTCACCCTCCTTAAGAGACTAGTTAGATTATGGAAATCACCTGTACTATTAGAATATTACTAGGCTTTATATAAGATTTTAAAAATGCATATAAAAATACACAAGAAATGACTGACAAGAAAAAAGAAGATGCAACTAAGACAGCCAGAAGCAATTTAATAATGATATTGATTATTCAGCATCTTTGCATCGTGGGAATCAAAGCATATCTCTACTAAAGCATCAGCTTTTAAAGGTTGTTTATGTGCAGACAGTCTATATTTTGTTGTATTTCCATGGAGTTATCTTCAACAGAAATGACAATTTATGTAAATGCATGGCAGCTCTATACCTTTTAACACAGAAAGTAGTGACCACAGGTAGGCAGCTGCTTAACATCACTGCATCGCATGATTTGGCAGCTGGTGAGCCTCCATGTTTATGAAGGTTTAAATCTAAAAATGTGAAAACATTTATAATGGACAGGTTTGTTTAAGTAGCAGTTTTGTTGCAAAATCAAAAGTATTAATCTAAATATTTTTTAGCACATAGTGAACATGGCTTCCCTGTTGTGTTGCAAACACTTCACTGAGCAGTTTGTATTTCTTGGGCAGGTGAAGGTAAGAAGGAAGCTGAAGAGCACTGACAAGGACAACGGCCCAACTTCCCCCACAATTCCGAGCATCACCTTTGATTCCGTGTTCGACAGCACGAGGGAGCTGAGTTCAGATGTTTACAGCACCGTTGGCACAGGTACTAAAATCTACAACAACAACAACAACAAAAAATAATTTGTTTTAATTAGAGTGGAAAAAACATGTTTTAGAACAAAACAGACTGATGTTACATTTTGCCAAAAATCTGCCACGTGTGTCGTTAAACCCTGTAATCGGTTTATGGAGCGGTGCATTTGGTTTCCTTCAAATCAGAAATAACACAATCTTAATAAGTAAAGATTTCATCAGGGCTGCTCTGGTAGCAACCTGAATGTTCTTTCATAATACAGCAAACAGGAAATGTTGAATTTGAACTGCAAATGTAAGGCTGGCCACAGCAGGTGGAGAGGACAAAGTCCAAACATTAAAGATAGATGAGCACATTGCAGGACCATAACGTGAGGTTGCATTGATGAGTATGAACTCCAGTAATTCTCTGCTGAACTTCCAAAAAATCTACAGAGCACGCAGTACTGCTGAATCAATGATGGCGTACTAAGAGTGAAATAGAAAAGGTATTCAAATCAATACTGCATCCCTTCAGTGTCATTTAAGGTTATGTTGTATGCTCCAACTACTTTTTATGAGTTCATTTTAAATTCTTCAAATCAAAGCCTTTCTCCAGTAGTGCCACCAGCAGGTCAAAGTTTTCACTTTTACAATTCAATGATGCTGAATAACTTTTACTTTTTTTTTAACTTTAACTTACTGCTAGAAATGTTCCTGAAGACTGGTGCATCGTCAGTTAGCAAAACTGAGAGCATTTAAACACCCTGCTTGCATTTGTCCTCATGAGCTATCTGAAATCAATAAACATATTTAATATTAGCCAAACTGGACTTTATGTGCCGCTGGAAGGCGTGGAACCTGTGCCCTGCATACACTGCACAGACGAAATGTAATATTCAGTTTGAGTTTAGCCACCATTGGCAGTGCTAGCTGCAGCAGCCATCTTTCCTTGCAGGTTTCTTGTTTTTTTCCCTGCACCCCACCCCCCCACGCTCCAGCCTGTGGTGCTGAACGTTGTCATACATTTCATGGCAATTACATGTTTAAAGCCTACATACAGACATTTTTTTTAAATCAAAATAAGAGCTGCTTTCTCTAAAATTGTCATATGTCCCACTTTTTGCCTTCCTGGTTTACTACATCCTGTCATAGAGAGTGGGGGCTGCAGCCTTTTGGGGCTGAGAATATGTGAGCTGTTTTCATCAAAAAAACAAACTGAGGAACTTTTGCTGAAGTAACACATACTCACTAATTCAATATCATCTTTGAAATTGCCTCTTTCGGTTTTTTCCCTGTCAGTTCATTTTCCATGTTCATTCGTTTTTTTTCTCTGATTGTATTCCCTGATGTTGTTCTGCTCACTGAGTAGCCTATTTTATATCTTTTCAAAAGATCATCATTATCATCCCTGTCAGTGAAGGGGCATTAATGGATAGCCTGATCTCGTAGATGGACAAAACAAGACACGGGAGAGGACAGTATGTTTGCTTTTACAAGGAGATTAATATGGATAGTTTTAGCACATTCATAATATATAAACATCTAATTGGATGGGACTCTTTTCAGAGCCTCGTTATATAACCTTTTTCTTTAACACAATCGGGTAATGTGAAAAGCTGCTTAGACAGGGGGATGCAGCACCACCAACACAACTGTGTAAATGGTTTTGCACTCACTTCAGAGTACAAGGGCAGAATTTAATTTGCACCTTTGTACAGTTCTATGCATGTGCGTTCACTTCATGATCCCTGAAATTCAGCGTCTTTGATCTGAAGCTGAATTGATGCTACAGGTTATGCTGCATATCTTTACATTTACAGCATGATGATTTTAACTCATCAATCTTTTTACTGAATTGCCACATTGCTGTCTGTTGCGTGGTTGGGCTGACTCGATGCAGACGCTGATAGTGGCTCAAGTGCTCAGCTGCTTACAGTGTTGGCAGCTTACACTAAAAGCACATCCTGTCCTTTACATTCAACGTGAGCCCCACTTTAAGCTTATTGGTTTCTCTCTGGTATGGGTTTTTTTCTTTCTGATAATTTTGTTAACCAAATATTTGGTTACATAATATTGATACAATCATTAGAAAGTCCATCAGAATAGCACATGTGAGCATTTAAGTAAAGTACCTTTGTCTCATACTGACAGAAAATAATTTTCCAACTGTGGTTTTCAATTTATTATAAACAGAAGTATCAAGTGTATTGCATATGTGGTGTTTCTTTTTACATTTTTAGGGTGTTTCTGTCATTTTCTTTTTCTTTTTCTTTTTTTCAAATCTAGTTCTGCTTCTTTCGTGCAACTTAACTGTCTACTTCCTTGCTTGTGTCTTTTTTTCTCTTTGTTTTTTTGTATGCCTGATTTAGTGGGATTCTACACTCCGGGAGGATGTGGTGAGCTGCATGTTAGTGTCCACATCCTGGTCACATCCTCTGTACACTCACTCTCCTATTTTTAACAGCCAGTAGAGTCACTTTTTGTCATCTCAAGTTTTATAACAGCATGTTTTCTTAATCAGGCTCTCATGAGGTTTTGAAGTGTTTTGTTGTTTTATTAATGAATAATGAAAATGAAAAAAAAGCATTCTAAGTACCATATTTATTTTTTAAGGAATATATGTTATAGTCTGTCACTTATGCTTGTGCTTTTCATCATGTGTGCGTCAGATCGCCAGCAGTCCTGGACGTCTTTGTCGTCTCTTCAGTTCAGCTCACCACCTCCAGGTAACTTTAAGTCTTAATGATGTTTTTATATTACTTTGTCTGCCTTGAATATAAAGTCCGTCCCTCATATAAAAAATGCACAAGGCCACTGAGATGACACCCACGAGGTTGTGGATTACTGTTTTGAAGCCTTGAGTTTAATATTCCGACCTTCACCACCTTAGTTGTTTTTCAACCAGACTAACACTACCGCTGGCTAGCTAGCTTGGATACTAATTATGACTGGTGAAAAATAGGTGTACACATAATGGACACCTGAGAAAATGGAAAGCCTACTCCTTAGAATTTATTTTACGTGGCCCCTTCCTGTCACTCCAAGTGTCCGGCCCCCTAATGCACACCTTTAAGCTTTAAAAACTATTTTAAATAGGTGATATTTATAAAAAGCCAGTCCCTTTACGAGGGAAGATTAGCTATTGAGGTTTTGCAGTCATGTGACCGCTAACCACGTGACAGTAACTTGCCATTTTGGATGTGGGGCAATATAGGTTTGAGTTTTCTTTTGCAACCACTGGTTGCAAAAGAAAAATGCATATTACCTGAGGCTGCTGCTGTTTCTAGGTTGCAAAGGCGGTGTTGCACCAAAAACCTCTTTGTGATTGCTTTGGTCAACAGCAGAATACAGTGTTCGCTTGCAGTTTGCACTGAACAAACTAACTTGTGTGCATCCACTCTCCAACTACTTTCCCAGTGGTAATGAAACTGTGAAAAGTGACACAACATAGAGGTGGAAACCAGTTGCCTTAAAAGCAAAGTTGTACCTTTTGAAATGTGTTGGCTCCAACACTGAGGCACAACCTTTACTTTGAAGGTGAATTGCATCTCACTTTTTATTTTTTGCTAATGCTAGCAGTTAGCGAATGCTTGCAGATAAGTCAGCATCTTCAAAGCAAACTGCATGCAGCTGTGACAATCTGCAACCAAACCAATCAGAAGGAGGTTTTTGGTGAAGCACCCTCTTTATGACCAAAGTTACCTAGCGACAACCAGCAGCCTCCGGAAACCACTCGCCACCTGTTGGGTAATACACATTTTTCCATCATGGTTTCCTTATGGTTATATCACATCTAATGTGAAGGACAACTGTTGACCAGTGTGCACATTATGTCCCTTGAGAAACCTCTATAGCGATTAAAAAAACGTATATTTCTTGTATATTACTGTTGTAAAGTTTGGAATTAGATCATGGGAGTCAATGAGGTTTGTGTGTTGGCCTGATTTTACAGTTCTAGTTGCAAAAAGTTTTTCTTTCATCAAGTCTTGGTTTCGTCATGCTGTCAGGTACAGTGTTAAATAAAGTTTGAAGGGTTGGGACTAAGAGGACTAAAGGTCTGATGTGTTTAGCTGATGTGCAAAGTAATGTTTGGCATTTCATTTAAAACTCTACCCACCAGGGAGTTAAGACATTTTCCTCTAGTCTGCTGAGAAATATCAATGTGCTTGTCGGGGCATGTCTTGTCACCAGTTGACAACACCAATTAAGATCATTCGATTTACAGTGCATTTCAAGCAGTGCCATTTAACACCTTTTTTTCACACATCAAATTCACGAACCTGTTGTGTCACACTTCTCTTACTGGTGCAGTTTCAAAACACTCCAGTGGCAGATTTGGATATTTGAGGGGTTTTTTTTATGCAGTTCTCGACAACAGCACTGAAAGCTTGGCTTTGAACACATTTTGTCTTTTTTTTATTCAATTTTACAGAAAATTGACACCCACACCTGGCCAATTATTATCAAGTGAAGAAAGAGATGTGTAATATAAAAATTTGGGGGAGATTGCTGTGTTATGCATTTGGCTTCCAAAAGGATAGATGAAGCAACCCAGTGGTGAAAATCAAAAGGTTTTCCTCCCAGTTTATGTGGCAATCAAACAGAAAAAGCCACACTGCTGACAAGTCGCATTTTGAGAACTTCGACAAAAAAAACAAAACATGTGTCTACCCAAATGAAGCCTGTTTTTGCCAGATGACTGTAGTTGTTAACAGCAATCTCTTTTCCCATCTGAAAATGATGGTTGTGCAATCTTAAACAGAGCTCTGGAGAGTCAAGAACCCAGGTCACATGGGGTCCTAATTTTCCCACAAGCCTTCCCTAAAACATCAGGGATTCTGAAAGCTACTAAAGGAACTTTTTTTTTCCTTTCCACTGTTTTCAAATAATGTGACTTTTAATTACAGCATATGGGCACATTTTTTTTCTATTTTTTTTTCTCTATTCTTGCTCTTGATCACAGCAGCATACACACCACGGATGCATTGAGAGATCAAATTAGAGCATTTAAAAAAAAACATTGTAACTCACCAAACCTGCCTGAACACTTTATCGGCAGTGTAACTACAGACACACGCTGATCACTGAAGTTTAATGAGTGTGTTTATGTGTTTATGTGTGAACGTGCAGTGAAAAGAAGCCCTGGCCTTTTAGAAGTCCACTCCCCCAGTGCTCTCCAGAGAAACTGCAGCTTTGCAGATGACCTGGAGCTGGAGTCAGAGAGAGAAAATGAACTGGCTCCAGCCACCTCAGTATCACAGTAAGTTTACCACTATAGGATACTGTGTTTATTTGTAAGTTCATTTTAATGAGCATGACAGGGAAGGTTTTTGTGCTTTTTTTTGGCTATTTGTAATTAACCTTTGAAATATGCCAAACCCCAGAGGGCTCATGTCTCTACTGTGTAATGAGTGTGTATTAGGGAAAAATCACTTGCGCTTGCTGAGGCACTTGCACAGCTAGAGACTGAGAATGATATGAGGAAATGAGTGTTAAGTAACTGCAGTGCAATGTGAGTGCACAGTAAGTGAAACAAATGGAGCGACAGTTTTGACCCGTGGGACTTCTTTCTAAACGGAGGAGTAATGATGCAGAGTGGGAAATGCATGCAGCAGCGTTGTTGGCAAAGATCACTCTGTGCTCTGCTGACTTCAAAATACGTAACCAGCTGTTCTCATAGAGCAGTGCCACATCAAATCCCATGCTAAATCGTGCCGTTCTAAGATACTACAGTTTGTGTTATCCATGACGAGACAACACCAAACAAAAAAAACCTTGAAAAATGTGTTCCTCTTCACCAGGTTTGTCATGGATTATGTGCTTTGTTACATATTTAATACCAATTTGTCCATTTTATTTATAAGCCTGGAGAATAGCTCATTTTCGTCATTGGTACAAATCTGGGTGTATAGATTCTTGCTGTGGAATACTTCCCAGGAGCCAGTTTTGACTTTGCAGTGCGGTATGTTTTGGTAAATTGATAACAATTGGAAGCACTGAGACTTTCAACAAAACTGCCAAACATTTGTCACAAACAAACAAAAAATTTCACCTTCCAGCCGCACAGTAGACAGAGCTTTTAAAGTCAAAATAAAAGTGTTGGGACAGAAGCAGTTCGGTGGATGTGAGGTAAAAATTTACACCTTCATGGAAACTTTTTTTTTTTCGTATTGTATTTTTGTTTATACCAACAGCATGAAGCATTTGGAGTGCTTGCAAGGCATAAGAAAAGATAGTTGTGAACATGTTGTCCTTTACTGAGTGAAAGAGGAAAAAGTCAAGGCAAAATTTCCCTGTTGGAGGCAGAGGTTTTAATTTAAAATGCAGAAACAAGAACTCTGCAGATTCCATCTGGCCTCAGCTATTACAGCAATTACTAAAAAAAATATCAAAGCCTAGTTCTTTAGCTCCTTCTGGCTTTCTATTAATTTGATGGCACCTGAAAAGTCTATGATTATGAGCCCTGGTGACATTTTTAAAGTCAAAACTGCAATTTTACTACTGTAGGTCAGAGCCAGGAACATTTAAGTGTCACTTTCAACATGCTTAAATGCATGAAATCGGACATGACATGACTGCAGATGTCTGTAGTGCAACTTGGGGAGTTTTATTCAGTGCAGTAAAACATCTGAGTGTTTTTGAAGAATGCCCCCAATGCCCCAGTTACGAGTAACATAAAAAAAGCAGATTTGCGATTAATAACACGGGTTCATAAACACTGGCAACAATACAAAAGCCAGGACTCTGTGCCTTTAGTTGCAGGAGACCTTTTAAAATCCACAAAAGAAAAAAAAGAAAAACATGTGGGGCCTGTTGCTGAAATATCTTAAAAATACAAATTTATATGATGATGACAGAGTCTAGATCCAGCTGTTTTTAGAAGTAACTGCATTAATTATTTATTCAATTCAGTTCAGTTCAATTTTATTTATATCGCACCAATTCACAACAACAGTTGCCTCGAGGTATATGATAAATTTATGATTAAATTATGATAAATTATTCCCAGTGTGGAGACATAGTAAGTCAGAATCTAACAACAAATTAAACCACTTTATACGTGTGAGCAGTCATAGAAAGTCACAGTTTATGAGCTACCGTGTCATAATTGTGGGATCTGTTTACTAAAGTTTGGATATGGATGTGTGTCCCTTGCTACATACAGGTTGTGGCTTCTCCACTTGTCAAAACAAAAAAATATAGCCTTACGCTTAGGTTTTTGCATTATACGTCACTTGATATATTGTTCAGTCTTATGCATATGGAAAATTTTGTGAGAGTAGTACATCTCTGCCTGTCATTTTCTTGGTTGTGTTTCAATAATGCCTTGAGGAAAAAAACATTGACGTGATCTATGTCACTTTAATAAATTGATGGCGATCAACCCTTGTTTGAAAAGGTCATTTTTCCATTGAATGAAGATGAAAGCATTAGTTTCAATACTGATTATGTAACTTATAATAAGAAATATTATAAGGGTAATAAAAATGCCCTTATTATTGTATTAAATAGCACATTGCAGTATCGCCTAACAGCTCTAAAGACATGCTTCTAATCTTGCTAAAGCTTTAATCCTTTGGATTTAATTCCAGGGTTCTATTCTCTTCCACTTATCTAATTTGGGGTTGTGGGGGGCTGGAGCCTGTCCCAGTTGTCACAGAGTAAAAGGCAGGGTACACCCTGGACAGATCAGCAGTCCATCCACAGGGCTAACACAGAAAGAACCCACACAAGCATGGGGAGAACAAATAACGTCCACACAGAAAAGCTCCAGTAAGCCAGTGGATTCACCATACACCACCATTAAGAACATTAACTGATGGCTGTTGCTAAGGGGAGGATATAATTTCTAAAATATACTTACTCACTTTCTTCAAGCCCTCTAAAATCAAATCTGACCACTCAACAGGCTGCTTGAAACACATCACCTACTTATTTGGGGAGTTAATTTCAAGTATTATCTAAATTAACTTGAATATCAGATGTCAGGAGGACATGAAAAGCTGCATGTGTATAACACCAATCATCCGATAAAAGAAAAATGTTTGCTGACTTCCCCCAAACAAGAATGTCACGTTTGTCTCTTATAATGTCTCCAGAGTTGAAAAAGAAGATCAATACCACTCATATACTGCAGCTGACTATTCATTAAGAGCTTAATTTAACATAAACTGAACAGAGTCGCTGTGAAAGAAGCCAAGAATAAATTGTCTAGAAAATAAGCCCCTTTAAAACTGTAAGTGTGCACAGATTTGTTAATTACTGAGCATGCTAGCAGGTAGATTTGGATGCTTTAGATAGAATAAGACTAACTTGTTCCCTCTTTTTTTTTTCTTTGTGAAACACACACACACACACACACACACACACACACACACACACAAACAGTCTCTTAATTCCTGTCATATATCTCATCTTTCTAAGTTTAATAAGCTCAATTTCCAAAATATTTAGCCATTTCTTTAAGGATTATAACCTTACAGATAGCTGGGATGTTCACATCATGGTGTTCATTAATAATAGATGAAAACATTAAAGAGACATCTTTGATATTCAAACTCTTCCTTTTCAGAAGAAGTCACAACTTTCCATTAGAGCTAAAGGAAATTTGTGTCACTGTCTGGTTTCTGCTTATATCACTACCACATAATCCTTTTATGATGTAAAATGGATTCTATAATAGCTCAGGAGCACATTATTGACATTTCACAGTGCTAATTTGACCAAATGTTATGAAAGCTGCATTTGAAAATCAGCCCATTGCATTGCCTCTGAAAAGTCCATTATGAGACTCTCACATACTTTGTTATTCATTGGACTTGACAAAGAACTCACCGCTCTCCCACCTCACATACTCGCTCACTGCTTTTCCGGGGTAATGAGCCTGTTAAGTAATACCTATTTAATAATTCCCACAACATAATAATGGAGGCTAAACGCCCGACAATCACTCTAAGCTTTGTACTAATGATTTTCAGAGAAATGTGCAGACCTTGAAAATTACCCGTCTTTGTTCTTTCTCTAACTCACCATCATCACATTCAAAGGGAGACAAGTAATAGAGGAGAGGCCTTTGATGTAGATGGAGCAGTAATAATGAAACTTAATATTTTTTTTTGCCTGAACTGATAAGAGTTCAGGTATGAAGGCCATGGCTGCAATTTTTTCATAGTTTCACACTTTCATTCAATTCAATAAAATAAGGTGTGTAAACAAGTGTAGCAGCTTTAAGGCGAGCAACCTTAATTTGTGTTTTTCACAGACTGACAGAGTCGCACCGAAGAGCCATCCGGGTGATCCAGAGAATGCGTTATTTTGTGGCCAAGAGAAATTTCCAGGTAATTATTCCAGTTTTTAATAGCAAAAAAAAAAAAAAAACGATGATAAACTGGAAAATAATTTATGTTTAAATGATTTTATTTAAAAT
>VUQK01013935.1:6031-18496 GCA_015106715.1 Bujurquina vittata
ATATATATATATATATATATATATATATATAAATAAAAAAAATAAAATGTTGGTTGAAATGGCAAAATGATTTGACCAAATCGCCTGAGTCATGAGAATTCGTACAATGAATAAAGGCGAGGAATAGAACCTTGAAAGCAAAATTTGTGTAAAAGATATACAAAAGCAAACTTGAGGAAAAGAAATATGGCCACATGTGCACAGCCACAGACAGAATGATGGAAACAGACTAGTAAGACATCTTTTTATAGCTCAGAAAGCACCAGTCCAGTCAGGTTTGAGGACTTCCTCTCCTCACTTCAGGCTCACAGAGGCCTTGAAATGCAAAACAAATACTCTGTATTGAAGTTTATGGCTGCTGGTATTGACATAAACGTGCACCGATTGGCGCATTCCACATTAAACTTGTTCATTTATTTTCCCCCCATTCTTGCTTCAGTGGGTGACAAACTAGGACTGCAGGTTGCAGAGTTTAGCACAAAGATGCTAAGACGAGCAAAGGTGCTCAGAAAGCAACATTATCTGGATGGCAGCATATGCTGCTCTAAAACGTGGTTATAATTCAGTATATGTGCAAGTCACTAATACCTCGCCATCCCGGATTCTCCACTGCGAGCTGGCAGCAAACCAGAAGTTCCTTCTCCTCTTTTGCATACACTTGCATACAAATGCAGCATAGAAATAAACTGTCGTGTCTAATTAAGAGCAACATCAATTGGCATGACAGCCTCATGCTTCAAGGTGACCATGTGACTCACTGAGCCAACCAGTACAGCGAGTCTGGCTGACAGCCTGTTGGTCATAAACCAGCTCCATACTGGGAACACCTGCTCAGAGCTCCAATTGTAATGGGTGCAAATCTATTTCAATATACAATGATAAATTGCATATCGATGTACAATATGTGGTATGAGGTAATACCGTCATCACCAAATAACTGTGTTCCACCACATTTATTTATTCTGAGAGCCCTTTGTGATGCTGGCAGCACCTGAGCCCAGTGTCAAACTACAAATCAATTACCAATGCTTAATAGCCTTCAATTGCTGTACACTACATACAGAATTACAGTTACACAACTGCTGCACTCCATCACTTTTTATATTTGATTGCTTTACATGCACACACACACAAAAATATGCATGGATGTTGCAATACCAATAAAATGCATTATCTGCTCCAGCATATCAGATAAAATAGTTTAATGTCATCTTTCTCTGTTTTAGCAAGAGTATTATGTTTGGCAATTAATAAGACAGCAGTGTGCGTGTGTGTATATGTGTGTTTTACTTTGTGTGCGTGTGTGTGTTGCTTTGCGCAGACAGTACTTGCTGAGCACCTGCAAAAAAAATTAATTAAAGTGCTTGTGTTTGCTTCCATTGTGTTTCTCTCACCACAAAATAAAATCTAAATAAATCTTATTATTGTCAGAGATATAAGGTTCCACGGTGGAACAATATTCTACACAGCTCATATGAGTCTTTATCTATTTGCCTCCGTTTTGGTATGCTTCACACATTTTGTTATGCAAGCTGTGTACACAGATAAAAGCTCAGTACCCATTGTTCTGACTATGAATAGACAGAGTTTACAATGGATTCTGGACAGTGACACACAAAGGAAATCCATTAAAAAAAAAATATGCTCACAGAAGCAATAAATATCAACCCAGGCAATGTTTAATCTGTATTGTGTTAAACTATTGGCAGGTAAATGTTGTCTTTGAAGACACAGGAAATTCCAAAGCTTTCTACATTAAACATTGACAGCAGGGTTAGCAATTTTTTAGTCATATGGTATCAAAAATAACACTATATTTAAAAAATAAATCCAACCACTACTGATATAGAATTAGATGGGAATAACAAAATTCATAGCCAGCCCAATCATAACATATACAAATGCACCATTTCATTGATTTTAGCTCACATCTTTCAAGTGCAGTGAAAAGCAATATGGTCAGCCCTGGGCCAAACTTGAGCAAGAGGCACTGTCATTGCTACAGGGTGTAAGGGGCAGCTCTCTGTAGTGGCAAGGGGATGTTATTACCAACATTACATCTGAAAAATAGTTTACGCTGCATGTGTTCGGCATATTTTCAAATTTTGCACTGAGCTGCTTGGGATCTATAGGCTCAAGATAAGGGTGTATACACTGTACTGTATTTTTCTAATGGAATAGGCAGGTTAAGAGTACTGCCTGCATGCACGAATGTAGCAATTGATTATAAATGGTCGCATTATCCAGTTGAACACATTTGCATTTTATTCTTAGGTTGAGGTGGGTGGGAAAAGGAACACACACACTCTCTTACACTTTTTCCTATCGTCTCTCTAGTTCCACAGAGCTCACCATTACGCCAACACACATGCTGGAGAGGACTCATGCTGCCCACCTGAGTCAAAATGCCATTTCAACAAGTGCCCACTTAAATCCACCTACATACAGGTTCTGAGGTGCAACTTGCGAAGGCCTCCTTGAAAACAAGCATTATAATACAAAAACACTCCGTGTTACTTGTTTGTTACCCAACAACTGGCACTGTGCAGGACTGAAAAAGGGGAAAAGTGCAAATATCAAATAACATGTACTGTACAAATTATAAAAATAAATAAAATTTAAAACTTGCATATATTTGCCTGTTGCTTAGTGTTCTACAGCACTGGAAAAGCAAATTCAGGTGTGCAGTGAAGGACTCCAAAGTCCACATCCTGCAAGTAAACATCTTTTCAAGACTTATATTCAAAATAAATCCAACACAAATGAGCAGCTGGGAATTTCAGGGGAAACTAAAGAAGACAAATATGTGAAAATGCTGAAACAAATCCATAATCAGAGTTGGTCTGTCAAACCTGATGTGCCTGCATCTCGCCTGGTTACCTCAGTTACTGCTCAGTAACTTTGCTTGTTGGTATCAAAACAGTAGTCATGTCTTACTTTTCACAGATCCATCTATTTAAACACTGACCTCTTACTTTCTCTGTTTAATTCCACCTGCTCAGAAATCTTTGACTCCACTGCTCCTCTCACAACTAGGAGTGTAAAGCCTAAAACTGAGCCTTGGTCAGGTGTGTAAAAGAACTGAACAAAAATGGAGAAAGGATCAACTTCAACTTTCGATGCATTTAAATAATCTGTTAAATTATCAGAAGGCTGTAAGAGCAGCTAAAACAAAGTATTTTTCTGACATGCATCCAACAACTCTCACAGACCTCATATTTTATCCAGCATCATAAACTCTGTTCTTAATCCTCCCTGTGCTCATCCTCTTGTAGCATCTAAAGCAATGTGTGAGAACTAAATGAAATTATTTGTTTCATAAGATTGCTAATATCAGGTCTCATTATCCCTCTGGTCACTGACCCATCTTCTCACACAAACCTTTGTTGCTTTTAACCACTTTGAGCCCATGTGTTTTTCACTGCTGAATGAAGTAGTCAGTCACTTGAACCCATGAAATGTCCCCTGGATTTTATCCCTTTTCACCTACCGAAGGATGTTTTTCACACTGTGGGAATGTGTGCGCCATCTATTAATAGCAGTCTTAATTGTAGGTGCGTCCCTGCTGATTTTCAACATGCTGTCGTGGAGCCTGTTCTTAAAAAAACAAAACCATGATCCAACAGTCTTACCCAACTTCAGACCAATTTCTAAATTGCTGCTTCTTTCTAAAGTCCTGTCCTTCTTCAGCTCCAGACCCTTTTAGATCAAAATGGTATTACTGAAGTATTTCAGTCTGGATTTAAAGCATATTACAGTACTAAAACTGCTCTTTTAAAAGTTTTAAATGGCCGCTTAATTACTGGAGATTCTGCAATTTTAGTACTATTAGACCTCAGTGCTGCCTTTGATACCTTAGATCATGATATCCTTATCTCTCAGTTAGAGCACTTTGTTGGAATCAAAGGGATTGAACTTGAATGGTTAAAATCTTATTTAACCAATGGAAGTTTTACAGTTAGGCCCGGGGATACATCTTCCTCAAAAAGTCAGCTTTCATGTGAGGTTCCCCAGGGGTCCACTCTTGGCCCGATACTTTTTTCAATTTATATGCTTCCCTTGGGCTCAATTTAAAAACAACAAAAACAAAGCATCATGTTTCATTGTTACACAGATGACTCAAAGAGTTACTTGCCACTGAAACGTAAGGCCTTATTGGACTGTTTGGAGGATGTTAAGATATGGATGGCTTTAAATTTTCTTAACTTACAATGAACAGAAAACAGACATTGTGTTTGGTGCTCCTGACCACTACAATCTCGGCCCTTTAAAAACCTTTGCGAGGAACTTGAGAGTGATCTTTGACAGTAAAAGTGAAGCAATCCCCTGTTTCAGAGACATTGAGAGGGTCATCCATGCCTTCATTTCATCTCAACCTGACAGCTGTAACAGTCTTTATTCAGGTGTCTCGTCCAAAACACTGCTGCACAATTATTAACCTGCACTCATAAACAAGACCACATATCCCCAATATTAGCTTCCCTACATTGGCTGCCAGTCAGTTTTTGAATTGACTTCAAGGCTTTATCGTTTGTTTTTAAGGCTTTGCATGGGTTAGTGCCTTCTTACTTATCTTATCTTTTAAGTTTGCACATTCCCACTAGATCACTGAGGCCTGCTGAGAAAATGCTCCTAGCTGTCCCGAGGTCCAGATTCAAACACCGAGGAGATGGGGCTTTTGCAGCTGTTGCTCCAAAACTATGGAACAAACTGCCCCTTAAGGACTTCTCTAAACACAAGACACTTTTAAAACCAATTTGAAAACCCATTTTTATCCTCTAGCGTTTATATTTCTGAGTTTTAACGTTCTGAGTATGTTATTTGTGTTTGTTTTGTTTAAACTCAGGTTTTCTTATTTCATGTTTCCTTTCTTAACTGTCCATTTTATTTTAGGTTTTAGGTTATTTAATTATTTTAGATGTACAGCAATTTTAAAAACAACTTCTGTTTGCCAAAGTGCTATAGAAATAAACTTGAGTAACCTTAAACAAAACTGATAATTGACCAACCCTATCCAGGAGGTTTCACCTTAGTAGACCCAGGCCTTGGTGCCCACATGTATATTTCTGGGTGTGACAAGGTCAGAGTTTGTTCAGCGTTTCCAAAGAGGTTTCCATACGCACATAAAGAGACACACACAGCTCAATCTGTGTCTGGTTTGGTGGCAAGGGACATACAAAAATGGACTCCAGGCCATCTGCAAGCTGCTGTGCATGAAGAAAGGCCACCGATTAGTTCATCTCTAATGGTCTGCCTACGTTTTGAAACAAGGAAAACACCTGCCAGTTAATTATTAGGTGCCTCATCTGGGCAATTTGGCATTTTACCAAACTGGACAGTAGACAGAATAGTGGATAGATTCATGTAGTTGGGTGTGGCTGTGCAGTTCTATAGAACAATGAATGAACTCTCCCATCTGGGTTTACATTCAGGTAATTTTATGAACAGTGATAGAAGCAAAGAAAATACAGTTTAAAAAATTACAGTCTTTTCAGTATTATGGATACAATTTACTAGCATATATATTCAAAACTATCTCTGGATATTGTTGCAATATGCAAGTCATGAATCAGATATCAATATGTACAGCACGGGTCTCTGGCCTGGCATCAGCCACTGTTTATTCGTAATAATTATAATTAAGATGGGAGCTCAACAGTCAATTAGCCTACTTACAACTTTACAGATAGGGGACCAGCTGCAGTTCTCCCTCCAGCTGATGTACACACATCACAATTTGTCTGGGGACCAAAGGAGCAGGTGTGAAATGTTTTTTTCCACCTGCACACAATCAATGCAACTTATTCTCATAGCAAACACACACACACACGTGCTGGCACACTTACACCTCATTTACACAGAATGAGGTAACACAACACGACACAGCATTAACCAAAAGCAACATGTTTTACAAAATAAATCCACTGTTATTCTGTCCCGAACAATATGAAGTCACAATTTTTCATCTTTTCCAAACACACCGAAGAAAGCGTCAAGCCGGGCAGTAAATTCACATGTGAGGGCAAGAACAACAACAGCTGCTTCAGGAAAAGCTGATTCAGATTGCATATTGAAGACTGACATAGCCACTCTGACATCAGCTGTTTTTGTGTGTGAACCCTCATCTTTAGCATTCAGGCCATGTTAGCACAAAAGGAGAAGAAATTTGTCAGATAATCAGAATACTCCAAAAAAGCACCAACACCACAAACATGGTTGAGAAGTCCAGTTTGGCGAAGGGATGCTGAGGCTATACTGTAGCTGTGTGATTCAGTACCCACCGGTCACATTTTACTACAATTTAAATGGGTGAGTTTTATTTAAAAAAATATCTATATATATATATATAAAATCATAGAATAGTTGTGAATATTCTTCCAGGAGGTTAGAAAAACAGGTTAGTTAAATTGTGTTATTTGCATACAGATCTTAAAATCTAAACTCCACATGACTGCTGTTGATCCACACAGTAGTGTTATTTACACTGTGTGAGGGTCTGTGGTGGTGTGAAGGTGGGCTGAGCCATTATCAGTTACTTGTCAATAAAGCTTCAAATATTTTTTTTCCATAAAAGTTCTACATTTAATTATCATAAAACTGCATCACACAACCTATGCTTTGGTGAATGATGATGCCATCCATTTTCTGCCATTTGAGCACAGAAGAAGGTTTAAATTTTTTATGATGCAAGTCATGTCCCTGGATCTCAAGGGGCTGCACTATGACCTTGTCTGCTGCAACATGTTCTGAGCTTGCGATTTTATACTGTTTCAAGTGTCTAATGAGGATCAGAAATGGGAAGAGGAACATTATAGAACCCCCTGTTGTTACCTTAATTAAAGCTTAATACTGATCTACTTCAGAGCTGACCAGTCGCTGTGGTAATATTCCCCTCTGCCAGTTGAGGCTCAACCGTGCAAAAAATAACAGTTATGAAAAAACAGGAACTTCTGTTTTAAAATTGGAAACATTGTGGAGAACTGAGAGTCATGTTTAATCTAAAAATATTAGCTGGACACTAGATTCTTCAGAGAGTTTATAAACATTGCGTTGATACATTTTTAGTTGTTCCTATTTACATTCAAGAAGGCTCAAACTAAATAAAGCTAAAAATAAATAAATGGAAAAAAGAAATCACATCGTGATGCACATTCATATTTGTTTAAAGTTTTGTTGCTCTGCTAATCAAAGTATTCAGAGTACATTGAGGATAGTCACGTCAGAGCTCTGACTCTCTAAAATCATTTGCTTTGTTTGTGAGACACTGCTCTGTTTTGAATACAATTCAAGTCAAACACATTCAAATAACATTTAAATGTATTTCTAAACCACAGCTATCCAGCTGCATATAGCTTTTTGTTGGTTTTTTTTTTATAAAAATCAAAGAATGTTTTTGTTGTCCAGATACGTATATCAATAGGGGAAAAGTTCTGCCACAAACTGAAAGGGTTAAATAGAAGTAATTGATGCTACACGTCACATTAACCTCTGCCGGTATTAGTAAATTTGCATATATTTTTTTTAAATATTAGATGTTCTTTAACAGTAAGCAAATGAATAAAACCACTTAATAGCAGGAAAAAAAGGGACTTGAAAATATCTGGGCTGATGCATTTGACCACACTAAGGGTTTAATATTACTGCAGTATGATCAATGCTGTGCGACAAAGCTTAGTCCAGATGGTCTGACCTGAGGATTATCATCAATTTATGAAGCATGTTGACAGAATCAGCCTTTGACTGGCATTTGGGCTCTTCTACAAGAGTCTGTGCTATTAAACAGGGCGTGATCTTTATGCAAAAACGAGCGGCGAGGTTATGTTTAATATGTTTAGAGCAAGTAAATCTTAGTCAACACATTGTATTATTCCTCATCCATCTCTGGAAATGCCGACTTTGATGGTTTTCAGCAGAGTACAAGCAGAAAGGCATGTTGCAGACCTTCTACACTTATCTGTTTCTTATCCACCTGGCCCCACTGCCTGCTGAATATCCGTTGTCTGGAGTCTCCGGCTTACAGACGCTGCCCCAGTTTTCAAACTTTCAGATCGATCATTTGAAACCACACAGGATTCTCATGCAAACAACACAAACCTATTTCCCTAAAACATACACGTAGTTTCTTTGTCAATGCATTTTAGTCATTTTTCTTTGCATGGCTGGCTTTGAAGGCAATAAAACCTCAGTTTATCAGCATGGTAAAAAAAAAAGTTATCTTGACAAGGCTTTCACAAATGGTCTGGTTTAACCTTTAGCCTTATGTGACTACATAAATTATCTAATGGAAATGCAGTTGAGCAGAGATCATTTTTGAAAATACTGTACTGAGAAAAAGAAACGGTTTTGGTTTTTTATGCCCTTGGATGGATACTTTCCATCCTGTGGTCAGCTTTCTAGCCCTTTACATTTTTGGCTGCTTTCTTGGTTTGACTGTGAATCCTTACAGGTCTGCATTATTATTTCTCATTATTTCACCAAAATGAGTTATTAGGTAATACAGAGGAAAGTTCAGCAATGTGGCAAACAAAAAGGGTTCGAGGGCACTCAAACTGGAATTCCATTAAAGAAAAAATGTTAAAGCAGGATTTCTTTAGCGTCTTTCTGTGCGGTGAGAAGAGAAAGAAGTAGCAGGCAAGGATCAACAAATAGAAGAGAAAAAAGAGCAAAACAGCTTGAAACTGTGTCATGTCAGCTCTGGCTGTAAAGTAAAGCCAAAGAGTTTGCTTTTGTCTGCAGGGAGTATGTCTGTTCTGGGACGAGAGCACTCTCGCTCTTCCAGTCTGTGTCTCTGAGGGGTTTTGCTGCAGCCTAGAGACACAGCAGGCTAATTGACGAGTGCTGGGCTTTGTTTTGTCTTGGCAGACTCGCAGCAATGCTGACTTAATGTTGCCAATGGACAGATGGCATGCCACGGTACTGAATGGCCGACACGAGCACCAGGCTGACTCTCCATACACTACTTAGTGTCCCTCTGATCTTAGCCTCCCCACCTCCTCCGTCCATCCCACTGCATTAGTCACTGGGTCCAAACTGATAATCCGTAGAAAGGTTTACAATACACTATCTTCAACAGACAGATGACAGTTTCCTCTCATCACATTAAGACTAACAAAGCCCCCAAAACACTGTGAAATGGCATCGTCAGTGGTTCTTTGTCATAGCAAATAAAAAGAAACCCAATTTATCTTCACTGTCAAACCGCTTCAGCGGATAATTAATTTCTATATATACACACACACACTACTTGGTTTCGAAGAGGACCTTAGAGGTGGACTCACATGTGTGGACTTAGTTCATAGAAGTTCCTGTTGCGATATTCCTCTACTTTGTCTGGAGTGTAGATGGGGAGGGACCTGTAAGGGTTCATGGAGATCACCACACTGCCAATGTATGTCTGAAGGGAGAAGGAGAAATGCAAACCATTAGTATGAGTCCACTGGTTTTTTTTCCCTCAGTTTTACACCATTTAACACCTCTGTCCAGTTGGACATTCACAGAATTAAAGTGGCAGGAATTCTGCGACTGTCAGCTTTTCCCAGATGGATATTCCTAATGGAGCCATGCAATGTCTGAAGTAAAACTGAAGACATATTTGAAAAAAAAGAAGAAAAAATTTATGGACCCTGTGGGCTGAGCAGAAACTCATTTCACAAATGGATCACAATGCTGAAGGAAGACTGAACATTAACGACTGCTTGTGATATAAACAAATAAAACTCAAGTTAAAAATGAAACTGTCCCCTCAGTTTAAGCATTTCCCATTTAAAAAAAAAATCCAGTGAGTTACATAATATGAAATTAAAATGCAAGAATGTTTCTTTTATTAATTAAAAAAAATGACTAACCCATCACTTTTTTATATAAATTGGAACAAATTTATGTAACACTCAAACAGGTCCTGTCCAACAAATCACACTTGTCAGATATTTCTCAAAGTGAATGCAACCAGCTATCATCTTCATCATCCTCCTACATGGAAAACAGAACCCAGATAGCCCTTTCAAGCGCCAACCTGAAACATTTTCTTTGCTCTCGATGGTAATGGCTGTTGCATAAGCCACTCTGACAAGAGTGGAGCATGGCCTTCCCTGTGGCAACACCACAACCTCCCACAGCCTCTCGTTCAATAACACACCAGAGGCAGAATGAGGTCTTTTCAAGTGCAGAGGATGGGTACACAGGCACAGAGTGTGTGCAGATGTAAACAAAATGTCACGTGTTTCGACAAAAAGTAGAAAGCGCAAAAGACGAAGCATTACAAATTAGACATTTTTCTCTTTCCACTCAGCCTATTCAAGTCAGGAAATAAATCCCAACTTGAAAGGGACTTTGCAATTATTCATAGTTCAGCTCACAGATCATACGATTTGTGTAGTTGTGAAACAGCTATGAATTAGGTTGAAAAACGGATCACCTCGCACTGATTTTCTTTCTAATAGGCTGAGCAGGAGCGCAAGTTTCACTATCAACAGATCAATTTTATTTTTTTTTACTTTTTCAGTATTTTTTTCATCCACTTTAATTCTGGATGGCAGACTCAGTCCTCACCATGAAGGACATTTTTCCAGATTTCTGGTGAGATTTTCTGCCATTCACCAAAAACAACTCCATTTTTTTTTCTCCCCCTCAGCCACTTTTTGCTTGCTTGCTTTACCTTTCAGGCAACGAAAAAAGTCTGTTTGCTTCATGCATCATGATACTGAAATACTCCTTTTTCCCCCAACCTCCTGGAGCCTGGATGTCATCTTGTCAGCCAGTATTTTTGGTATATCTACTGGCACTCATATTGCCTTTTATGCCATGTCCCCAACAACCTCTGCACTCATACAGCCTCTTATCACCACACTCCCGACTTTGCGGCTAGAGGTGGGAGTACTGGCCTCCTGGATAGGTTGGCAAGCATGCTGGCCCTCGATCTTCGTCTCATCTGATGAACTACTGCACAGCCAGTATTCGTCAGGCTTCTTTTTCTGTTATTTTTTGGTAAACTTTTATCTTGCATTTTTGTGCCAAGATCAAGCAAGGTTTTACTCTTACGTTACGTAATGTCCTTCACACTGTCTGAGCTGTCATAGAAACTGATTTTCTTTGATAACGCCTGTGACAAGTCTGAGGCACCGGCTTGTCTATTTTTCAGAGCTAGATTGCGTGGGTAGCTCACCATCTGCAACGCCATTTGAGAAGGATGAAAAATGCAGCTCTGATTAACAAGACTATAGTTTGCTCTATATGTCCTGATTGCTGCCGTACCTGAGCCCATAATGGTTTTTAGTTGGCCCTGTATGCTTTTCTGTCTTTTGAAGTCACCGGCAACTCTTTTCAAAGCAGAGCTATGATGCAGAAATGCGCAGCGACACAGGCCTGCTGTTCACAGGTCATTTTATAGCCACATTCGAGCCATTAGGCGAATTAGAAATGGCAGGCGTACTCAATTTTCTTTCAATGATCGCGTGGTTTCTACTTCTCTTTTTTGCATTGATATGCTTCTTTTGGTCCTGCATTTTTATTTTTATTTTTAATGCAGACTTTGTTTTCTGTTCTTCATAAGATGAAATGCTGCTTGTTATAAAACTCCATCTGCTCAGACAATAAAAATCACAGGAGCTTGGATGACACATTATAGCAGGGGCAACTACAGGAAAGAAATGAAAAGTATGTGATTTGTGCACAAGGCAAGACACTGTATGAATTTGTATATCAATAAATCGATGGGCAAGAAAAAGAAGATATTATATCCAATAAACTCATAATGTAGAGTTAGTGGTTATATTTGAAACTTCGACAATAACATTCTTAATGGTTCCTCTAAACCCCACACAAGCAGCAAGTCAAAGTTTAACGGGATGATTTTTAGTTTCTTTGATTTTCTGCAGTGTTACATGATACATGATGCGCTGTCCCTCTGGAAGACAAAGCCATGTCTCTTTGGCTGTGAGCTGTCATATGATAGTTTGGTATGGGGGATGGGCCCATTTCTAAGGAATGATGCCACATGAGGGAAAATACATTCGCAAGCGAGGATTGTACACCGCAGATTTATTGGATAAGTATAGGTTTTAGTGCTTCTTCTGGTCATCACTCTTGAGGTGCAGCTTTAGCAGATTTAGAGCTATGTGATTTACCTTTCCATGAAACAGCCCTTTTTTTTTTCCCCCCAATCTTTGCATTCATATAAAGTGGGTTTACTACTATACCCTCACCACTTAGGTAAGCACCACATAGAAAAAAAATAAACACATTTTCCATTATTCTGTAAGATGTGGGCTGCTGATGCTTAAATGGGATGGCCAGTCATTACTTTCCTCATGATTGTCCTCATTCATCTCAGTTTGAGGTTCTTTAAAGCTCTTTAATTTGACAATGAGTGAAAGATCACACACACATCTGTGTTAACAGGGGGCTCACCATCAACCAACCGACTGCACTCATGGTGTCACAGCTGAACCAATCTTACATAAAGGTAAA